>UCQR01013732.1:9856-36187 GCA_900474235.1 Cecidostiba semifascia | reverse complement strand
CAAAACGAAATTTTCTGACGCAAGAGTTCAAGTTCTTTCGGCTATATTTGCTATAGCTTTCAGAGCTACTTTCCTTTTTTTTTGTTTTACAATAAAATTCACGCTAAAAATTGTCCAAATAAAATGTTCAAACTCCTACTAGTATAATACCCGGTCCTAATATGTACAAAAGCAAACTTTCAAATCGAAAGTAGCTCCATCTGCGGGTACACCAGCGAACATCGGTAAGCTCAGCTCAGCTGTCGGTAACCCGTGCACACTGTCAGTAGGTAAAAGCCGTACCTATTCATCAAACCTTACCGAATAACATACTTCAAGCATTCTATCACAGAATTCGCTGTACTTCGATTTTTTCCTTACCGATCCTGACAATCATTACACCGCTATCAGCCCGCGCTATTAGCGCGGTCATTAGTTTCCCATATATCCCGCGCGCCGACACACACGCCGCCACAATAAAACCGGCACTTATTTTCATAAATTTTCACACTTTCCAGAATAAGCCGCTGCCACCACAGCAGACACTACTTATAACGCCAGCTGAAATCCGATATACCGCGGGAGCAATATCAAGCTTAATCTCGAAATTATAAACTTTACGCTGACTTCGCATTCCGCGCCCAGCCATATGGCGATAAGATCGCCGCGACTGCGCGCGGCATTGCACTTTCAGATCTCTTGCGATACCGATCGCTTTTGCGCGGGGGGAGGGAAGAAAAATCGGCGCCTGCACGCGCGCGATCGCATTACGGGAGCTTGTATCTATAAAGGAAGTCAAACAATCCATATTTCCTCGCGGTCGTTCAGCCTGATAAAGTGAAAATTTGCATGCGAGAGAACCATATAGTGGCTGTTTGAATATAGATAAGGATTGCCGATTTTTACGGGTGGAAATTTGTCCTGCGTGGCTTTGCAATTGTTGTCTCGCGGTTGCGAGAGAGTTTCTCTTTTGAAACCACGAGTTTTCCTTGCCGATCGCTGCAGTCATGTGCGTTGGTGAAAAAAATTCGTCAAAAACGATAAGAAATATCAAATTATTGACTCGATCGCAAGTAATTTGACAAAAAGGTTTACAATTAGAAACTAAATACTGCACCGGCGTTCGTAAAAAGTATACTTCCCATTGTTCGATCCTTCATATTCTCCAGCTATTATAACAACGAATTTTCTTCTGGTACAGTCCATTAGTCCCGTATTATATACACGCGGCACAGTTCTAATGAATGACATAACACCGGCTTCCGCAAAACAGACTGTATTAAACTCGAGCAAAAAGATCGGCACACACTGCATCGCTCGCGGTGAAATTAGGTTGTCACGGGTGTAGAACCGACGGCGCGGCTGCATCGAAGCCGAGATTACCGATGGGATCAGCTGATCGGCTACTGGCGCGCGTGGTCGGCTGACGTCATCGGACTGCTGTAACGAGTCTATATAGTTATTATAGACGATTTCTTTACGACTAGAGGGTTATTATACACATTACATGTATGGATCGTTATAGAGTTTGGAGATCGAGAGTAATTGCGCGTGAGTGGCAAAAAGTTTGAAATCAAGGAAGGACGCGTGGTATCGGAGAAAAATTGATTAACGACGACGAGTGATTGGAAATAAAGAGGCATAAGAGTTGCGCGTGCGATTTGCCGTTTTTATGTTTATTAAACTTACATAAGTATATATCGAATCATCGCATTTAATATTCTTACAACCATATACGAAGTGAATAAATAAAGCAGTAAAACGGCACAGCACTTGCAAGCAATTAGAGCAGAGTACTGATATTTTATCGCAAATCGCTTCTCGTGCGTATATAATTTCCGAGAAATTCCTACATTTTAAAATATACGATATCGTTAATAAAGCAGCCGGTCAAAACCGACAACTCGAACTTGACGAGAGCCTAAAATGCAATCCGCATAAATATTCCATCGACTTTTGTGCAACTATACTGTATATATATTGCCACTATATACTATATATACATATACGTAGGTATAGATCTCGTTTTCGCGCGCTGATAAAATCTGACCGGCAATATATTTTTGCGAAAATCAAAATTGCAGCTGAGAAATTGTTAATGCAATTCTCAAATATAAAAGTCGGGCTCCGAACGTGTTATTGGGCGGACCCAAGGAAAGCTACGGTGCCGGGCCTAAGTAGTTTCTTTTGAGCGGCGCGGCAGCTTGTATATAGAGCCTACTGACATTCACTTTGCTGCCTCGCGGTATGTGTATATAACTGTCTTTCTCTTTCTACCTTGCGCTTATACATACTCTCTCGCGAGCCGCCGCCACCGCCGCCGCACAGGGGACTTAATTTTTAAGCTGAGAGCAACGACTTATTTTATTACTTTAATCATGGGTATATAGCGCGCGGCTAAATTGCAAATACCGAAGTGCAGTATAGGTATATATGTATCGAGCGGAGAGGTGACCGTTGCCTCGTCGAAGAAATGCTGTATATTATTTTTTAAATAAAAAAGAAAGATAACGCCGTACTCTTTTATTTCGTACATTTACTGCTCAATCCGCAATGTCGTGTTATTTATGAATCCAATTAGCAGAGTTTTTCGGAACAAACTTCTTTAATCAATACATACCGCGACATAATTATTTTAACATTTATCATTTACATATACACGCTCAATTTCCTTCTGCATTATACACACACGTATAGAGAGAGGTGTTTTATCGATGAAAGTCAATGAGCTCATAATAGTCATCAGTATCGCGCATATAATAATTCTAACCCAATTAGAAACACGCGCGCGTGTAACCAAAGCCATTATAGAACGTTACAAGGGTGTTATATCCCATCAACGAGATTCCCATCGCTCCAGACGCGGCGAACAATAAAATCATAGAATTACAGGCGAGGCAGAAAATCGTAGCAGCAGTAGCGCGAACTTGCTGGATATTAAACAATGCCTCGCCGATACTCATCATCTCGCGCTATACGTGCGAGTACCTATACGCACATACCTACATAACGAGAAGAGGATCATCAATCACCTTGTCGCGGCGGAGGCGTCCGAAGAAAAGTCCATTAGGACTCCGTCATTACAACGCGTACTGCCTACAGCAGCAGCAGCAGCGAAAATTATAATTAAGCAGAAAGAACGAGAGAGAGAAAACACAAGTTATATCGGTGCGTCGCCGGAAGTGGACATTTTCCCGGCTTCCGCTTTGGAACCAGCTCACGGACGTATAAACTCTGACGCATCGGCGCTAATTGCCGGTTTATTACGGAAGCCTCCTGCCGACGTATATCCCATTCGGCTCTCAATTAGCTCTCGCCTTCGACGATCTGCTCTGATCTTCTCTCTTCTCTCACGGGCGCCGTCAGCTGCAGAGAAATCGCGAGCGAGGAAACTATGCAGAGATATATAGCTCTCCGATGGACAACGCAATATAGGCATATCTCTGTAATTGCGTGTAGTAAAATGCGTGCAGCCTCGAGTATTTTTGTTTTCTTAGCTTTCGAGACGCGCGAGCATCAAGCATCGGAGAGCAGAAAGTGTATATTATAACGATTCCGGATGGCACTTTCATATCGGAAACTCATTATTACCGATTTTCATACCGATCTGTTTAAAATTCCGCGCGCGTTTCGAAGATTTCACATATCTCGCAGTTATAGGGGAGATTAAATATAACATGCATAATATAGTCGATACAGAATATCACGCAATTAATCAGGCTTATTTCTTGATTGTGCGTTATCAATTAGCGTCGCATAAATCTGTGTATAATACACCACGTGTGCTAATGATTCATTTTCTCCGTGCATATCCCTACGGACTATATTCTCCGCGGCTCAAGATCGCGCAAGTATTACGTTCAATTCATTTCGACGCGCGGCGCTGAGAGAGGCATATACCTATAAATTTTCAAGTTCAACCGATCGACGTGTATCTACGTGTGTGCTGCACGATTGGATAAATCTTGTAATTCTTATTAGCTCAAGTTGTCTTTATTATATCGACTCACTATATATACTCTCAATGGTATTTTCGCGTATTTACGTGCGAACCTTGCAGTTACGCTCACTGTTAACACGCTGTAATACGTTTACGATTGTTGAGTTATTTGTTTTACGCCGAGATATATTGTTTCTCCTCGGCTATGCTATAGGTATGTAGTAGATGTTTTGCAAGGCTCTATCGCGTCTATCCTCGTTTATTATTACTGGCAGACTATCCGCGCGCTTGCGAGAGAGCTGATGTGGGATATAATTATATTTATTTAATACGCGCGTAATGCTCTTTACCTCGTTACAATATTAGAACAAATAACCTAATGACAGCCGCGCACATCAACTGCCTATTTAATTTCTTCATTCATATTTGTACTTACATTAATAAAACATGCGGAAAAAATCTCGAAACCCGGTGTGTATATTGTACACAAGTAAAAAAGCAATATCGCCTACACGAACTTCTAATAATAACCGTCCGGCTCGTAAAAAGCGCACTACTGCCGCGCTCACGGAGGTCGTGGGAAAAACCGCGGACGTTTCTCAAGAGAGCAGGGCGATTCGGCCGCCATCCGTGCGCGCGCATATAGTCGTCTGATGTCCTTCCAACTGATTTTAGGAAATTAAGGCTAATTCGTCTTTTACGCCGGCCAACCTTCCTCCTTCGGTTCCTCTCCGACAGGCTGCGTGGTCTTTCTTCTCGAGCTTATTGCGGCTCTATTGGAAAACGGAGTATTATAGTCGTTGCCTTGCCTATTATTAGGAGGCCTAAGGTTAAGCGCACCATAATCAAGGATTCGGGACTCCTGATGTGAGAAAGCGCGCGCGCGTGTGTGCTATATAACCGCGAGATTCCGAGAAGAGCTGCTATTGTCTTTCCGCGTGTGTTATGAGATTTTCTCTATATTGTACATATACATTTTTTTGTTTCGATTTTTCCGTCAATGTCGACGACTATGTATCTAGCTCTCGCGATGACCTAGATATCCTTTTCACTAGGAAGTTTTAGAGGATGAAAAAATTATTTGCTTATAGTTTTTAATTAAAATACAGACGAGACTAACGAGCATATCAGATGGAATTGAGACAGCGATGTCAATGCATCGCGATTGGATCTGTCTCTCTCTCATATAATTTATGTGTATTTCCTTTCGGATTAGCGATATATGCCATTGGAAAACAGTAGCATAATATACTGTATAATACCAGAGTAATTAAGCTCAAAGACAACCCTGTTTTTGTTTTTCTTCGTAAAAATATATGCGCGACAAGAAAAAAAAACATTACAATGCCACTGTGAGCTGCAGTATATGTGTACAAAAGTATACTCACACGCGCGAGCTATATAGGCGTGCGAGCAATTAAGAAATAACTCTCGGCATATGACATAAATTTTCGCGCCGAGTCCTCGCGATCGGCTTTCAAGATAAAAGTGAGCGACGCAAGTGTTATACTCTGATGTATTTATATCTTCATCTCAAAACCAATGTATCGATGCATAATCGATTAACGGATGTTCCCGTGATGTATAGAAGCTTTATTGCGCAACCGATTACGTTCGGATATACAGACGTATAACATATATCCACTGGGTTATACCGTACATGTCAATAGAAAGAGAGAAGCTGCATCAGAAGCTAGTTTCACGGGCGCACACACGTGACGTTTTCTCCGGCGAGACTATTACGCGGCGGCGGCACACGTATAGTAGCTGCCGGAAAAAAGATACGACCGTTTTAATTCATTCGAACGCGTGCGCGCGCGCGGATTAATTAGAAATTTAAATTTTCCGACGATATGCGCGCTTGTGCGAGATTAGAGATTGATTTGTATACGAAAAAAAAGGTAAATATAATCCGCTGCGTAGTATTCCGGGTTGATGCGTGTGCGCATATGACTGTATACGGTAAAGGATATAATTGTTTAATTGCATGAGTTACTGATAGTCGTGTATGTGGTTCGATAATCGTCAGGGAGAAAATGATCGCAAAAAAATGAATGATTTAATAAGTCAAATCGCACGATCAATCTTCTCGAGAATGTGTACTTGTATATCGAATAATGCGCTCTTGTTATCAGTTTTTACTCAATCATATATAATCTTTTTTTTCTCTCCCAGCAAGAGACAATTAAAAAATAGACTAACAATGAAACGATTTGCAAAAAATTGTGGTTTCCCCGCAAAAAATGTCCGATTAATTAACATTTCTGCTAATTCAGTCACAAGGCCGAGTACAACCTGTTCACTCTTGACGCAAATCAACAACATTGTATACGCGCCAACGTCAGTTATTACATACTGTACAATTAAAAAAACCATCGAATCTATCGCTCTATTAATCCGTTTAATGAAAGTCTTCGGAATGCGCACCACTGGAATGTTCACGCGCTCACTTTTGCTTCACGCACCTGCATCAGCAGCAGAACACTTTGACGTGTGAGATGCGTTTGACGTTGAGGCGAATTATTCCGCCTTTAGCAGCTATATACATGTGTACCGTATCGATGTAATTACATCTGCGTCGCGAAAATAGTCAAGTCTGTTATACATTGACGGGGGCGAACTAGAATTTCAAGAAAGATTAAACACACGTCTGATTATAATTTTGTAGCGAGCAACTGATGCAGGAGTGTGTTTTGATGATTTTTTTTTTATATCAACACTATCGAATTTGAAGTGGAGATTTTTCGAAATGAACGGGATATATACGTGTGACGCAACACTGTTATTATCTCTATCGGGTGAAAAACTCGTTCTTACATATAGAAACTGACGATGGATATATGCTAATCCCGCGTAATCGAAAGCTATTATTTCGCAGTTATAAATTATGCGAAAAATTCAGGCGGACTGCGGAGCTAATTTTTCGTGAAAATCGCACTTGTTTCGCGAGTCTCTTTCTCGCGTCAATAATTGCCGTTGAATCTCGATAGATTATAATTATACAGATTCGATCGACGTCAAACACAATTTAACTAGCGTTCGATTTTCCGCGTATACACACACATGCATGCATACTCGCAATAAAAATCAGCTGAATGACAGGCTAGAGGCTTAATGCAGCTATAAATTTGTGAAAAAAATACTAATGAGCGTAATAAAGTACTGCGTATGTAGTAACTCGTATACAGATCCGCGCCGTTTTATAATATGCGAGGAAAATACTTTTTACAGCCTCGTGTTATACTTAAATACGATCGAGTGGAAATCCCGAAATCCGTATTAGCTATACAAAATATCTAGGCCAATAAAAAAAAAGAGTTTTCGGAACCATCGTTTCAAGAGAGCACAGTTGCGGCACACCTGCGCCCGAGCATGCTCGTCCGTTACTACTTGCGACGCATCAGCTTTTTTTTCTTCGATTCCGTAACCATTTATGAATTTTCACATTTCCAAGGAACGCCGAGATTATTCGAAATTTTACACGCGGACGTCGTTCTCTGGCATTAGCATCTTAAACGCGCGCAATTAAATCAAAAGTGAGAATCAATTTTTCCTACTGTGCTTCATTGTATCACGCGCGCTCGCGGTTACGATAGCATGCATTAGCATATAATGCATTAGAATTAAATGTGTATTATTATCATTAAGGATCTGATGCGTATGTATTGCTTCTTTTTTTCTTCATCGCGATCGTTAAGAACGAGAGATTACACTCATAGACGCATCGCGCGCTTTGGAACGAATCGAATTTTCATGTAACGCGTACGTGTTACAATAATGTTAAGGAAATGCCTACTCGTCGCTTCTCTCGCGGATATGAATATTTATGCGAGAGCTATATACTCTCGCGCATTTAATTTTAATTGTGCCGCCTTCTATATTCATCGCTGACATTGCGTCATTTGTCCGTCTAATATAATATGCATTTCATAAATCCTCCAGGACGTTTTTTTTTTCTTTCGCGCTTTAACGACGTTTTCAATTTCACAAAATATCCCAGGGCCCCGCGCTGTGAGCGCCAATAACGCAGTCGTTTAGAGACGCTATTTTTAAAGATAAAACCAACAATAGCACGTCTCGCTTGTATAATAATATATATTATAGTGTATATAACTGCGGTTGTAAAATCGCAGTAAACCGTGGCGCAGCGTAATATAGCCTCAAGGGTTAAACATCCTGAAAGTGAACTCGCGTATAGAGCAATGTAAGACGACGACTCTCGATCTCGCGCGCGCGACGCCAAGGTCTCTCTCGCTCTCCGCTTCCTTTTCCGAAACGCGAGTAGCTGCTCGCTCTTGAATAAGTTATGAAAGAGCAAGTATGCAGTACACAGTGCATATGGATATACGTTTTTTTTTCTCTTTCGCGTAAATCTCTATTTTTCTAAACTCGACAAAGCTGAGAGGAGAAGAATTATTGTCATCTGGCGCGACTCGACCTCGCGATGAATTATCATACAGATGTTATATTAATATGTTTCTGCGGTTCCGCGAGAGAGAAGTTTTAATCTCGATCTCAGATGCAGCCTGTGCGCAGTAATTTTATGCGGCGCATACCGTCGTTGTTGCGCCTCGTAGTCATGAATCGAATTATTCAGCGAACAGGCGGATGATGAAATTTTTACTGGATCAGTGCCATCGCTAACAAAGGGGATGTTTACGATCTATATACTATTATATAAATTAGAAATCGAATGATTAATATTGGTGTATAATAAAACTGCAGCACGTATGCGTGTGTATATACACGGCATTGGCGGAGTTTTTTGACTCCACAACAGGACAAACAAAATATCGACGACGCGAATGTAATGTAAAACGGCAACACACACAAAGAGCCTTCGCAGTGCACAAACGAGAACACTTTTCTTTGGTGAAAAAGTATCGCGGCAGAAAAAACGCGACGGAGACACGGAAGGCCGGAAGCTGCTGGCAAGGCTGCAGAACACTCTCACCCGAGCGCCTACGATTCTTTACAATAAAATCTAAAAATAAAGAGTTCGCGTGCCGTTTATTTCTGCGTCGATCACGTTTGTCATGCGTCAGGGAATGACCGCTGGGTCGGACTTTTACTTTCCATGGCGAAACGAATTAGCTCGGAAAGGGGTATATTTGATGGAGATTTGGGGGATTTGAAAATGCGTCGTAGAAATCAATTTGAATAAATTAAAATGCGTTATATAGCAATTCAGTATTTTGATTGTATACAGTTGCACGCACGCTATGTACAAGGTTTCTTTACTATTACAGCTATGACGAAAACCGAAGAATTTACGACGTGGCGAACAAATTAACAATTGCGACACTTGTATAATTTGCAATAAATCAAGCAAACCGATTAAAGTTATCATTGCCTCTAACAAACGAATATTACATACATATACTGTCCACGGAAATATCGGATTGCATATACGGTCTCAAAAAACTTGACTTCCTCAAAGGTTATACCCCTCGAAACCAGAGAAAAACCTTCAACCCTATCTCAGAGTACACAGAGCAAAATATCGGATATCGCTACACTACATCCTGTATATCATTCTCCGAATCATATACCTCCCCCTTCCGTAGCAATCCGGAAAGAAATAATTCTCTCAACACCGGCCACCTTGACCCTCGGCTATTATACACACTGTGTTCTGCACTGACAATACGGCGTGGGGAGGTCCTCTTCGCCGGGGGGGTTCGACCTCCAAGAGCTGGGATATATAAGTCCCTGCCGAGGCCCCCACCTCCAAGCAAATACCTGGGAGCTACGACGCCGTACGCACACACGGAGTGTGAGCACGAAGCACATCTCCATCCGAAAGGAAACTTCGTTGCTACCGTCGCCGCCGCCGCCGCCGCCGCCGCCACTCTCGCCAACCCCTCCAAGTAGCGGTCGCCGCCGCCACGGTTAGCCAGCCAGCCGATTCCAAAGCAAGCAACAGTCCTGCGCTAAGCGGATAGCGCCGCGGTTCTTCTGTGCACATTGTATATTGCTGCACAAAGTCCTCATAAGTGCGCCGCTTCTTTTTTTTCGTTTTGTGGTGATTTTGTGTGAGCGCCCGGAAGAAGATCAACATGAGACTGGTGAGTAGTACATTGTTTCTTTCTTTTCTTTTTTTTTTTATTATTATTATTACTCGTTATCCAGAGCTTTCGAAGACACATCAGAGCGTATAATTTTCGAGCTGATACTTTATTATTTTTTTTTTTTGTTTTGCTTATTTTCGATCGAGAAGTAATGCGTATCGTATACAGTTTCAACGATCTTTTCATTAGCGCGTGTAATGGTATCGGATATATACGAGGATAATACACTCATCTCGGACTTTCCAAGTAATTTTCTCCGGCAATTGCGAGTTAACGTTTTAATTTACACACCGTAATTACAAACTCATCTATCACGTCAAAAGGGGGAGAGAGAGAAGCTGGCTTCTCGTGATTTTCATCAAAACCCCATAGATTTCTCCCTCGTTCGATCCGCGCGCACGCGCAATGACTCAACTGAACTCTGAAAAGCATTGTACCAGAGAAAAGTGACTCGGGCTGTCGATAATAACTCATGCGCACGTAAGACAAAATCGTAAGACTGCAGCGATCGACACCCAACGCGCTTGCATATTTTCACCGCGCGCTTTTACGGCTATAAGCCGCGTAATTCTCGGAAAGCCGACTTCTGCGCGCACGCGCACTCTATGTATGTATCTATACATTTTAATTTCCATATACGCATATACATATATATAACGCTTTCCCGCCAGTACAGGTCAAATTAGCAGAGTGAAAAACTGCGTCAGACGCTCGGATGCGGGTTCCTCGCGAGGATGCGAAAGTGGTATATGTGCGCGCGCTTCTCGCAGCGCACATGTCGGGCGAAAGTGTGATAAAAGCGGCGGCGCTCGTTAAAAATCGGAGACGCGCGCTTATATATGTGTGTGTATATACATCCTTACGCTCTTATATGCGTATTATAGAAAGAGAAGCTGCCGTGCGGTGTATCGAAATCAATATTAGAAGCTATTTCCAATTATTTATATACACACAGCGAGAGCAGATCTACGCGACGAGGACTTTCTTTCTCGTAGCGCGCGGGTGTACATAAATGCCGGGACGTAGACATATACTTATAATTGGTCGGTATTAGCACTTTTTTTTTATCTCGATTCGACAATGAGCGCGTCGGAGGTGTAATAAAGTCCCACAGTCGCCGCTACAATTATATAGAAGAATAACGCACGCGTTTTTTAGGTTTCGAAAGCAGGTAGCCGCGGCGGAACGATTACCATAACAGGCGCGATAATCGCGCTCGTCATATCCGGATCTCCGCGCGGGAGAATCGAATTATAGTCAAAAAATTGAATTGCCGAATTAACGCACCTGTATACGCACTCTTGTTTTACCTTTTTTTTACTCTCCGTGTGTCTTATTGCGTCACACGAGTTTTCGCGACTTTCTCGGGAATTAGGCTGAAAAACTTTCCAAATTATTGGCTCCTCTCGTCTTGCGCGAATGAAATAAAAACGTTCTTAATTAACCTCGCGCTCTCTCGAATTTAAATGTTCTTTCTCGTAATGCTCGACGTGTTTAATTCGGTAGGTATAATCAAGCAACACTTATAAGTAGCGATAGAGAGACAGGAGAGCAAACCCTTCAATTATAATACACATCGAGAGAGAAAGAGACCTTGCAAAATCAGAACACACAGAGCCATTACAATCCGTCCACCTACAATCAAAGCTTGCACCATAAAAAACCCGACGCATTATAAATCCTATCCTTTACCTTAACGAAGTCCATCGCGTCTCGAGAGTTAATTAGCCTCTACTGTTCTATACTATACCGCGGAGATTTTTACATCGAAAGCACGCTCACGCACCAGGACACTAAAACGCCATGCGGTGAACGGTACCGCACACCGCGCCGATGAAATTACGAGCGCGAAACAATCAAATGAATCAGAGCGTACTTTATGGCGCGTTGCAAGTGAGAGAGAGATATAATATGTGAGTCTGAGTTTCTTGCTCACGAGATGATTGAGCAACGCTACTACTGACGTGTGATGCTACTTTGGGATCGCGGAAACAGTGTGGCAATAATGTGGTCCAGAGTCGAGTTTACCGCGGATTGAGAGGAACAGCCAACGCCGGGGCTTTGTTTTGGTTATATTGGGTAATGTCGTCTCCAGGGGCGTGTGGAAGCGGGACACATCATTTCTTTGGACGAGCGATGATTTTTTACGATTTTGCGCAACACACACGGGACGGAAAAGTGGAGCGTGTGTCATTGTTTTCGTGGGTCCCGGTGTCCGTATTATATATATATATGTTTATATAGTACAATTATAAAATTAGGCGAGCGCGACAAATTTCAAAACGTGCGTTTCTAATTTGAAGGGAAATTTTTTTTGTCCTTTCAAGTCACGCTCTCTGCATTACTGTGTTTATTTGAGTATACAGTAGTGTGGGACATAATTTATTATACAAGCTGACTTTAACAACGGGCCTTATATTCTTGAATATGTTTCAATTTAGCGCTCGCGGTTATCAGCGTAAAACAGTTTCAAATTGATATGTATGCACAGCAAAAAAAAAAGGCTCGGACAATTATCACCTCATTTATGCCTCTGACGTAATTGCAATCATATTCTAATTTTCTCGAGATCCAAAAAAAAAAAAAAAAAAAAGAAAACACAAGTATCCACCAACGTTTTACTTTTGTAAATCACTTAGTAAATCTTACATAAACGGCACTCACCTCGGCGATGATGCAGCGATAATTTTCAATTTTTACATCTCCGCGGGGAGAGCGCAATATAATAACGAGGCTTCGAATTTATTTGCTTTCATTTAGAAATTGTTCTCTCTCGGATATACAAGCAGCTTTGAAACAAAAAAGAACAGAAAAAAACTGAAAATCTAACAACGCTGTAAAAAGCATTTCGCATTATTAACCGCAGCTCTGAGCGTACCGCTGCCGCATAACGCAAATAACAGCGGTTGCTCTCGTATACGCATACAATATAGCCCGGAATGCCACATTGATCATTTCACCGTGTACACTACGTGTATCTGTATTATTACGAAACCATCGGATTTTTTTTTCACATTGCGAATATACAAACTCTCCTGATGTGGATGTATACCGAAAATAAACGGGTTGGCGATCGATACGTCGCAAAAGCGACGGCTGAAACTTCATCAGCCATCACACACTCTGCTCCTTTTTTATTATCCCAGCCATTTACCAGCTCATTACCATCTCTTATAATTGACAATCCAAAGTGTGTGGCAATAACGCATGTATATCTGCACACGTCCACGGCTTTTATCGCCGTTACATCAGTGGCTTTATTGTTGCACTCGCTTAATAGCCCGTTCTCAAGAGAGAAAAAAAAGAATCGGATATAATTCCGATCGAGATAAAGTATCCGACCTCTCGTAAGCGCCCTTACACATCGCCTCTCTCGGCTTATATACATAAAAGCCGCGAGATTGGTAAGAATCGTCGTCCCTATATATATACTTGCGTAAAACGTGTGTGTTTGTGTGTCGCGATTATTAAAAAATGCAAATTCGAAATCAAATTACAGCCCGCTTATATATTGGCAATGATTTCGCAAAGCCGCCGAAAAATCCTTATGCTAATCCCCGATCAAACGCGCGTGCGTGAAAGTCCATACAATATATAATTCATTCGTCGCTGTCGAATATACCTCAACGCAATATATCGCACACTTATATACGAGTATATAAAAGAAAAAACTAACGCGCACCTTCGCGCTATACAGTCATCTAACAACGAGGAATCCGAAGAAGGTCAGCGGGGTCACCAGTCCATAAACTTGCAGTAGCAGCAGCAGCAGCAGCTGATTTCCGCGAGTCACGGCAATTCATTCACCGCGCGCGCAGCCTCATGGCCCGCGGCGAAACAGGTCCACGAGCGGCTACGGCCTTGCCCTCGGCTATAAGAGAGAGAGAGAGGGGCTGTACAGAGAGCGCATATATATATGTACACGTTTATGTGCACAGTGGCATAATCGCCGCGAGGCTTTTTTTGCTTCCTGTAGCTATATAAACGCGTGCAGGTGACAGTACGGCGTTTTCCTCCCGCGGTATAATTCGATTCAGCAGTTTACGGCGCGATTTTGATGACTTTATTTGTGTATATACTTTGCCCGAGGAAATTGTTGGTTTTTCGTGAGAGATGATTGTCGTTCTTTACTGAGCGCTTGGTAATTATGTATGCGGAGAGTTTACCGTATATTTACGTATTCGATTGTGGGTATATTTTTCTTCTTCACAATCGCATATATACATACTCGTGTATACAATTAACGTCACCGCGATAGCGTAACTACGAAAATATTCATTCTCCCAATAAATTAACTTTCTATCGAAGAAGTCGTAAAAAAAAGACGATGTACCTGTGCGCTGTACGATGACGCGTATGTATTACGAGGATAACTAATCCGTTACGAAATCCTATCCCGCGCGCTATCCAAATATTTATATCCGATCGCGCCAGTAAGTGTAATGAGCCGTTAGTAACCAGTTCCGATTTTACTTTCACAACCAAAGAACATCTTCGTTAGCGGTCTAAGCCTTTATATTGCGCCGAACGTAATTTAGATAATAGTATATAGCCGCGACACATATCGGATTGTTGCGCAAAGAACCAGGCCTTATCAGTCGGAAATTCAGCACGCGATTAATAAATTCAGCCGCGCGCTGTGGTATCGGTTGCGTTATTGCGCGCCAATGTAGAGGCATATATACGTATAGGTGGTACCCATGTTATTTCTGCGCGTTGACTAAGTGCTCGCGGACCGGGCGTCGTAGGAGAAAAATCGGAAAATGGATCGACCGTGACTGCATATACAGCGTCGAGAAAGAGAGAGAGAGAGTGGAATGGACTCTATAAATCGGTATGTCGTATTTTTCGTCACCGAAACCATTTAATCTTCGCTGTGACAACGTATATATACACTTTGCCTTCGGAGAAATCGGCTCTCTTAATTGATTTTACAAATTTCCCATTGTGCAGCGGCCAGCTGCCCACGCACAATGGGAATTCGATAAAATATTCATTTTCCACGCGCTCGCGGCCGCTTGTAACCTTTAGCCTGCATCGAGATAACGTAATTACACAGCCGCTTTGCACGCGTATATAATAATACACGTGAATATAACTGATTTATTTATATGCAACGTGAACGTATGGAATTTGTCAATGATACTCCCTCTCTCGGTCCCCTTTATACGCAGAGAATTGCGAAAATATATAGGTTTACATATAGCCTTCAAAATACATAATACTGTCGTGCAAATTTCGCCGCCCTTAATCCGGCCGCGCTGACTTTAAGAGCGCTGTGCGATACGAATCAGCCGGATTTGTCGACGCTTATTAATTGTCGCCGCTCGTTTATAAGCCTTTCAACGCACGGAGAGACGCGTGCTTTTGTTCAGTCGGATTTATAGTGTCTTTCACACCGGCTGACGGTCTCGTTACACATATAACTGCAATATAGCGGCACCAGCAGTAGCCCTTCGATGGAAATTGACACGAACACGATATTGACATCCAATTAAAGAACGAGGCTGCATCTGACTAAACATCTGAATAAATTCGTATATGTATTATCGGACAGGTATATTATAACACACACACACACAACCCTTGGATCGATCGCTGTAAATTAAACAGCCGCCTGTATTGGCTAGGCATATAAATCAAGGCTCCGTAAATTATAGTAATGCGTTAATAGCACGCCTATTCTATATACACAGCATAAGGAACGACAGAAACACTTAACTGCAATTCACTGCCATGCGCGCTGTGATCAGGGCTGCGTCTAATATCCAGTTACGTTTTTCTCTCTCTCTCTCTCCCTTTCTTTCTCTCCAACTATGACTGCTGCAGTGTGCAGTATGAAATTTTTCTGTTCGCGCGCGGGCGTTTGTAACACACGGTGTGTGTGTGTGTGAGCTGTCGGCTATGTGTTGCGAAAAACGAAAGTCCCCACCGCACACACACACACACGTATATATACACGTAATAAACGCAGCCATGTAAATAATCGGCTCGCGCGCCGGCAACGTTTCGTTTCTATGCGCCCGTAGCTATATCTCGTATGGGTTTTAGTTCCCGCTGCAGCGCACGCGATAATTAGCCAGCGCAACTATCATAACGTGCCTTTTGTTATATAGGTATATATGTATCGGCGTGAGCCGAGAGTGCGAAGCGCAGTTTGTTTGTTCCCCGTTATACTCCTATATAACTGATTTTTTTCTTTTTTAACCAAATGACTTCGCGTGTGTTTAGTCGAGCTATTAACGCCACGATCTCGGTTCACACGTTAACCGGGGTCCTATATATGTATTAGGGTAATCATCGATATCTGTTCCAATGCAGGCTGTGTGTTACACAATATAATTACTTTCTATTTATAAGCTGCCGCAGCAGACTTATTTCGTTCACTCCCAAATATACAAACTTCTACAGCTGGGAAAAACCGGCAGAAATTGTCCTCCTTATCTTTCCGTGATGCGGCTATCCTCGGCCGGCATCAAAACTCGCCATTGACTTTGTTGTGCGTGCGTTCTTTTCCGAAAGTGGCAACAATCGCACGACGCGGACGGCTGAGCATGGACAACGACGAGCAGCAGCAGTCCGATTTTAACGCTCCAAAGCTCGCCGACGCCTCGACCAATAACGATCTCGCACGGCGTAGCTCGTTTGTACGTCCGTATATAATTACATTTTTTTCTTCTTCTTCGACTATATCTCGACGTTCAGATCTATACGCGGATTTTCTCTTCCGAGAGGGCTCGATTTTTGAGAGAGACTGTAATATAATACATAGTATACGCGTATAACAATATACATGTATATAGACACGGTTCACCTGAGAGCTCTTATTGATTGTGGCTACGTGAAATCGCGCTTTTATCAAGGGCGAAAAATTGCAGCCGCCGGTGATTTACTCGTTGCGAAGTCGAGCCTGACTGAATCGGGTCAACTCTGCTCGCCTCCTGTCTACTTTGTATATATACGTGTGCTCTAATGGCAAGGTATTGTCGTCCTGTCCGTTATATATAATACCCAGCAGCGATAGATACAATTACGCACTGGACTTTTACTAAATATAATAATAAAATTATCGACGCACGTTAAAGCGATCCGTGTAGTTTCAAGGTGAGACTCGAGGGTGAAATTGCAAATGAAACGTTATATTGCAGCGGCCTTCTCTTAATTAAACGCCGTGCGCAAGAGAGAGAGAGAGATAGCCTGATTATAGCAGGTGGCGCGAGCGATAGGAAAGCGCGAATTATAAAATTTCAAGCGTGCTACTGCCGAGTTTATACGAAAGATTCGAAAGCTAAGACTCACGATCCTGATTGATTTTAAATCTGTAGTGGCTTTAGATTTTTTTTTGCCTTGGCCGACCTTTGAGTGTGTATTAATAGCATCACGTTATTATTATTGCTCTATATATACAAAAAAAAAAGAATCAATAACATAAATGTAACTCATTACAGAAACATTTCCGAGTTCATAAATCAGGTGCAAATAAGCAAAGTAAGGCGCGCTCGGATATATGCATATAATATCGGCCGCAAAAAAAACTGATCTTGAATAATAATTTTCTCAAACTAGTCTCGATCGTGTGAGTTATTGCACGGATTGTCAAACTCTCATGCAGCAACTATCGAGTGTGCATATATACGCACAGCACGTGCGTTCACGCATCAGAATTTAGTTTTTCTCACTAAGCTTATAACTTGAGCTGCAGAAAGTTCACATGCCCTCGACGAGGTAAATTCCAGAGCCGAGAGATAAAGCGCTCTCTCGGGTGTATTAATTATCCTCTCGTTTATCGCAATTGACCTGAGATATAAACACAGCGAACAGCTGAATGAAAATTCAAGCAGCTGATTAAGCTCGTTAAACGCGTATTCCATAAATCATAATCTCCGCACTCATCGTATTCGTCGTTATGAGGAACAGTATAATAACTGCCGACGTATAAAGAGGCTCCTTTTTATTGTTATTTTTTTATGCAACAGCTTATATTGTGTCTGTACGGAAGCGAGGCGAATCAATTCATTAGGCGCGAAATGAGGATGGGCGGTCTGGCTTTCACCGGCTGCAATTTTCTCTCGCCGATATCATGGCGTGAAATCCCTCCTGATTTATGCACGCAATTGGATTGTTTTTGTTCCGGAACTGAGGCATTTTTTTTCTCTCTCTCTCTCAGTTCTCAGTCGAGTGGATCGAATTAAGTGTAATAGATTATCGAGGTGAGCTATTTCTTCGAGTGTATAACTGCATGACTTTACATAACTTATCGCTTCGGTGTTAAAAGAAATCACCTCTGCAGCGCGTGTATTATCGTTTTTAGGAAGCAGTCGGTGAAAAAAAAACGAGGTTACAGTTCACGTAATACCAAAATAAAAATATCATAGTACGATAGGCATAAACGCAGCCCTCATGCTACTGCACATTGTATAACGAGCCTCTATCCTCGCGCGCAGTTTTTCTAAACTTTCTCCTTCCGCAGATAAAAAAAAATACTCCACTCTATACTCCACTTTTGTAATTTAAATCGGCGCTCGCAGACAATACTCTCCTTAGTTTCCCATCATTCAGATGCGTATATCCTGTGCGCGAGAATCCTTCCTCGAAAATCTCTTATACCGGTTTCTTATAAACACTCGTCCGCGCGCGATCGATCGCCTTGAAAACCGTTATTCCCATACATAACAGAACACACTGCACACATCGGTATAGCGCGTGGATAATCGGATGACGTCACAGCCGCGGATTCTTGCACTTATACGTATATACGTGCGTTACACGCGCGTGTGTTTCTAATACATGTATAGTATACGAGAAAGTAAAAGTGCCCGGGTTGATAAGCTGGAATTCCGCCGAAACCGGTGTTTATACCGATTTTTTGAAAAAAGGGATATACAGTTATTGCGCAGTCTCGATTCGCGCCTCGAGCCCGTGTTAACATGGAAAGGGAACACGGCGAATCCGCGAGCTAACAATGATAAAATTACACCCGAGCCGACGCGAATGGACTATCTCCGATTTAAGTTGTCTATGTATGTGTATACTGCACGACATTGAGCGCAACCGATCACGGCTCTGGTATAGTTTGCCGATTCAAAGCTGCGCCTGATGTATAGACGCAGAGTTAGAGTTACATAAGGACTTACTACTCTCGGAATAATCGGTGTATTAATGGGAGTAGAACTTGGATTCCAAACTCTTGCTTTCTTTTGGAATAGTATCTCAACTAGCGGGATTGACCGATTGGCCTTGTTTTTTATATTTCAGTGCGATTAATCGGTTTTGACTTTAATCGAGCTGATAAATCCACAAATTTCATAATAATTTGTTCAACAGCTGAGCTTCGCATAAGAACCGGTTAACGCAGAGCCAAGAGATTATGCAAAGTTGAATCACCTATATATACCTGGCACGTTGCATTAATAGTCTCATACCTATATGCGGACTTCAAACACAAACTTCCACATTTCGATTTTCCAAAATAATTTGCAATATATTATTCACGAAAAATGTATTCATTTGCGGAAAGAAAAAATATTCGGTAATAAAATTAAGAGCAGAAATTTAAAGACCAGTTTCCGATCCGGTATTCATACCTATAGATGATCGAAAATATTAATGAACCTGTCCTCACGGGCATATACACGCGTATCAGCTAATAAGGAATTTATGAAAATAACGTTTTGTCACGTGCGCTCCTTTTACGCAAGCTCGCATTAAGACATCACCTCGATTTAATATTCCCCCGCAATATACATACAAAAGGACTATATATTTGACGCGTAGCGCGGCGCGATACACACAGCATGCACGCACGCACAATATAAATAGAATCGTTAGATGGTAATGGGATCGTTGTGTTGTGTTATGCACGGATACAAGGCGATATACACGCACGAGCAGTCCATAAGTTTAAACAGTACCTGCTAGATCTCGATCGCTCGCCGATCGGAAAGCAATATTGTACGACGTCGCTATAGCAAGTCTTTATTCAACGTATGTTTCATTTTACTATATACCGGCTTATAACTGCATCAGACACACACGGCTTATTTCGATACCGATAAGCCACTTATTATAAGAATTGAATTTCCCTGTTCTCTCAGCAATATATTCCCGCACTTGAAAAACACATGATATGGCGCGAGCGATGCGTCGTGCGATAAATAAAGCCGCACGCGTTTGCGCGTATAATTTCTTTTCACATAACGCGGAAGCCAAGTGCTATAGCGAGAAATATTAAATCGGCTGACCGCTCGTGTGCACTTATCGCTGCTCTCGGATCTCGCGTAAAATCTAATTATTAGCCGCAGGCGCAACGCGCACGCTAAGAGAAAAAAAAACAAAACAAGCTTTCGATTTCACGATTTTTTTCGGATATGCCAATCGATAAATCGTATGCGTGTGTGAGAGAGACTTTTTTCGGCCTAGTTTCGGACGTCGCGTTAGTCTACACGACTTTGCCGATCTGTCGATCGATTTCGCACAATGTCGGCTAACAAGCCTTATATATGAAGTCTGTGTGTTTGAAGAGAATTGTTATTACATTGTTAGCTGATTTAATTGGGTTTGTTCGTGTGCGCGGTGCGTGCGTATTATATATATAAGATAATCGAAAATCAGCCGGCGAGTGAATAATTTGCATGAGCGCGCGGCTACTTTATACCGCAAGCTGGATTTATCGCGGAAAAATCGCTTTGTTGTAATTACCACGTTTTCTACCGAACCGCTTTATTATGAAAGTTAATACTGCTTTTGAAAATTAAATTCTAGCGCGTCGGCGATAGGTATCTCTTGTTTGCCGTGATTAAAGCACATAAAATTAACAGCCATTACATCTTCATTATAAATTCATCTCATATCTCCGAGTGTCTACATTATATCAACTCTCCGAAATCGCCAATTAAAAGTAAACAAAAATAACCTTAAACAACAAAAAAAAAAAACAGCAACCGGTAGGATTTTCATTCGCGATATTCACGCCGGCTACACACGTTATCCAATCCCGGCAAGGACATACACAAAGTCTTGAGAGGCTTTTCCTGAAAGCGTAATTTTCCAATCCCGCGATGCAGCATTAGGACGTAACTATATCGCGAGGGCTCGATCTCGCAGGTCACGCTGATCGCACATGTGTGTCGTATACACACACGGCCTCGCACCTTCTCAGCAGCGGCGAATGGAAAAAGCGCGCTTATCGCGTATAACGCACCTGATGATGGAACGGCAGTGGCGGCGTTATAGAGAGCGATGAGCGCGACTCGAACGGACACAAGGCGAAGCGCGCTCCGATAATTAACATGCGCTTGTAATAATCCCTTACTATGACGAACTTGACACGATTGACTATCAGCCGTCGCTGATACTTCAATCATTCTTTTCTACGCGGAGAAAAGTCATTAATTTTTTCACCGTTAATTACCGATCGCGCGGCATTTACTCACGTTATTTTTACGACCTGTCGCACAGGACGCTCATTAAAAAAGCACACCGTACGTTGATGTATTATTAATAAATCGCGTGGTGTACTGTCAGTCAACATGGAGTATTCAAATGCTGCATATAATATGTAACCATATAACGATTACTCGATTCATCCAGCACACTACATTTTCTATCGAGAATTTCTACGTGACTCTCTTGGCGCGCGCTGCATAAACACACCCAGACACAATGGCTTCATATAAAGCACAGCCAATTGGCAGCCTGTAATTTTCCGCCCGCGTACATCACGATCAGCTTCAATCATCCCTCTTTGTCAAGTGCTCGTTACAATAATCGATACCCGGCATTTTCGCGCAGCGGAGAACAAAACACACAGCTTGTAACGGGATCGACCTTCCATAAACTCGTATCCTCGCGAGAATAATCGTGCCCGTCCAATAAAGAGACTCTCGATCGATTGCAAACTTCGATCGCGAAGGTCTCGCGTGTGCGGCCGCGATCTAATATAAGAGAGAGAGAGAGAGAGAGAGAAATCGCGATCCCACGAGCATATAACCGAAAAATCGGCGCCGCGATCGGTATTTCGCATGTTAATGGCCGCGCGCGCGATCGGCTTTTTCGCGCAATTGCGCCAGTCGAGCATATATAGTAGCACACGCATATACATATACGCGCTCGCGAATATATTCCGTCGTGCACACGTTTGCTCGATATTTTCTTTTTGCGGCTCTGCCGATCGATGCAGTTGCTCAACGTGTGTGTGTGTGTATATATATATACGCGATCGAAATTAACCTTTTAGACGTGTATACGCGCGTATGAGATTTTTGTAGCTGGTATCCGACTGCACACTATATGACTTTTTGCGGCCGGCGCAAAAAATACACGGCGAGATTCACGTAGCCGCGGTTTGTATCGATTATTGTCCTCCACACGAGAGCCATTACGAAATCGGCGCTTGTGTGTGCTACTGTGGGGCAAGAAATTACTTAGGGATGCCCTTTTTCTCGGCGAGCCCGCACAAAAGGATTTTGAAATCAAGCCTTCGATTTTAATACAAAAATTGCCGACGTACGTGACCGACTCTGTGTATGTGTATTATATAGTTCTGTATATAGGTGTATATTTTCAATCATACGCTTGAGCCGCGTGGAATTACGCGTTTGTATACTTGCACAGTTCCTCCCGCGCCCGCAGAGAGAATCGGAAAAAGCGTAATTACCTTTTTGCGGCCCGTATCGCACTCCTATATACACACTCGATATTGCACAAAAATTATTATGACTCTCGGTTTTTCAGCGCTTTATTTACCCAAGATGCGCGTTTCTTAAAAAATTAAACGATAAAATAGGCGTAACGAGACTTTATCGCCGTGTATGTCGCGAGATATAAGCCTCTCTTGCGTCATACCGAGCAGTCGCTGAATAAAACGTGTGAAACTCTCCACGCGTGTGTACATGCATAGCTGAGACCGGTAAGTGGTACACAACACTTACTCGCTACTATCTCTTGCGGAGACAGTGTCACACGTGGATTTCACGCTTCCGTCCGCCGTCTTTCCCAATTCAATAACACAAACTCTCGCTTCTTCGTATATAAACAGCCTGACGATGAGTTGTATTTATACGCGTTGAGCAACGAGTTGCCGGTTTACGATCGCGGAAAAGAAATTCAAAATCGGTTAGGACTTGTGCCGCGTCCTCCTGTATTCTGTAAGAGCCGCAACATTACCTCAATTATACACATCGCGCTCATATACGACGGAAGCATTATATTGAGTAATACCGATCTCAGGATATAAACACACAACCGCTCCATAAACTCACGGGCGGACATCGAAGCGCGCTAATATCGAAATATAACGCAGTGTTGCACGCCGGCACCAGGGTGAATGAAAATTTATGTCCCGGCTACTCGAAAATCAATACACCTCGCTGTGTGTGCTTTCATCTCATCAGTAAGTGCATGAGAAAGAAAAATACCGCAAGCTAGTATATTCGCGAAACTTGATTTGTGTGCCTATAAAGTCCACGCACACATGCACACGTCTCTCTCGATACGATAAATAATTCCTCTCTCGTACACATGCAGTATAGGTGTGTGTGTGTGTGTGTGTCTTGTGCGGCGGTGGTAACAAACGCGACGATTAGATTTATATCCTATTTATTATACCGCCATCAGAGAGAGAGAGAGAGAGAGAGCTAACGTCACATCAGCACCGAGAGTGTGCGCCAAGCGGCGCCTCGGGCGCCATTAATTACAGCTATATATAGCTTGTACATATATCCAGCAGAACTGTTCTTCCGCTTTGGATTTCTTCTCGGGGCGGGTATTCGGTACTGTACAATGTGGGATATAAGCACGTTGTATAATGCAAGCCATGATTAATTTGTGACTGCACACGCGTTTCACTATATTATATACGTGTTATCCTTCCGCGTGTCGATGATGCGGACAAAATGCATGCACGAGCTTGAACTTCCTTACGGTTATTGTTAATATATCGATGTTAATCTCGATTTTATAGCGTTTAGCGTTTTTTAATAGACTCTTAAACAGATGTAATTGAATTTAATTAATAGATGCCAATAAGATAATGAATTATATTCGCTGAATCATGATGTATACTGTAAAGTTCTCTCGGAAATTTTCTTCTCCACTGAGCGCACACCTTTCACGCGCGATCGGTATTCGTGCTTCTCGAATTCCAAACCGAAGCGCGCACATTTCAACGCGACGCATTCATCCATTTTATTCGATGCTCGCCCTACAGATCTCTATACGATTGCGGCATCCGCTCGACGAAACATCCCACAACTCCGGCTGTCAGACTATAGGATACATATACTACTCGCACGCGCGAGAAATAGATCACGAATTTACGATCGCTCTCGTTTTAAGACGTTGCCTTGCGAAATTCCTGCGGCAACTAATTGATTATATATACGACCATACTACTCGCGCATATAGACCCCCCCTTGGAATCCCTGTATACGCTCGACCTTGCTTATATACACACGTCGCACTATATACGCTATTTACGCAAAGTTACGCGATATACTTTTTATTAAATGCGCGGCTTTTGCAATTTAACTATGCTAGAGGGAAATTGAGGGACGGCTTGGTACGTATATATTAGGAGAAGCCCCGAGAGTTTGAATCGTTAGTGTTATAATGGTATTATATTAATAATTCAATGCGATCCTATCGGCACGAGAGAACTTTTTCTTTCTTAATTATTCCATTATGAATGATGATGAGCGAGGAGAGCCTTGATTTTTCACGAGACGCGTACTTTTGCTGTAAACGATGAAATTGTTCCATATTATAGCGATATATAGGCGATTTTCGACTGATTATAGGAGAGCTCGTTTTCAGAAAATTCATGAGTCACTTATGACTCAACTGGACATAGCTCACTCGATATATTAAGTGAGTGCAGCGGCTTAAATTTTATCCCATAGCGCGCGACTCGTTACATAAAGTCGTGGCGGATCGAAAGCTCTGTGCGCCTGCATACGGCATATATACCAGTAGACGTCTAGCGAATTACGCAAAATTCTTAAATTTGTATATACTGATATATTGTTAATGCTGTATAAGCGACGTGGGATAATTAAGAGTTTTGATATCTTACGGCTGGGAAGATCGTTGTTTAATTACATAAACTATACTCGTATTAATAATTCAAACTAGCCACGATATCACGTACTCAGTTCTTATTTATTATTCCAAATATTCATCCTCAGCGTGTTATTATATAGCAAGCGGACATAATCGCTCGTAAAATTATACGCCGCTGCGGTGAAAGTCTCTGATTATCAATTTCGCTATAAAACACGAGTTAAACTTCACCCGTTGATCGTTCAATTGTTTTTTTTTCATTTCAGTTTATTCTGCTAGCAACGATCCTCGCCATCGCGGTGAGCCTGGCGCAGGCCCAGAACTACAATCAGCTGTTTGCCGGCTTCGGTCCCTACCTCAGGCAGCAGGCAAACAATTTCAGGGATCCACGATCGAATACCGGTAAGCGCATTCAAGCGTTAATTGCTTATGTATATGGGTATCTCGGACAATCTATCAGGCATCACCTGTGAGTATATGTCAGCAAAAAGCAAAACAAACCCTCATGTAATGACGCTTATTACGAGTTAGAGAACAGGTTGCTTGTCACTTTTTGTCCGACACGCCGGATGAAACAACAAATTTCAAGTGTCGCGATCTCAAGTCACGATGCGTGTAATTTATACGGGTTCATTCATTTTCGAAGCTTTCAAGTGTGTATGCATAGTCGACGAATTTTTTTTTTGTGCTTTCCTCGCATGTTTATTGCGCAATGTTCTTTGGAAAAAGTCGCAAATACGGTACGTTGGGTGTAAAAAATCGTAAATGCTACGTTGCGGGCTCCGTATTTAAGCGCGCACTGAATGAATGTCTAATGAAGTCTAAAATATAGCTTTCGGTCTTGCGAGTACTGCAGGTATATAATGGAAATGGTAACGATTAAATCTTGAAATATATTTGTGCTTTTCTGTCAATACGATCTTTTTCGTCCATTTGTGGAATGAGACCGATTTCGGGCGATAATATTATCGGTATAAGTCTGCAAATTTACAGGAGGCCAACACTCGGTGTAATTAATTTAAAAGTAGCATATAAATAAAATTCGGTGATTCGCGCTCGACTGACTCCGAGCTGTATACACAAGAAGCATAATAATATTAACTCAGCCGTGGTTATTTTTAAACAACTGTATTAAGCCTGTACCGATCAATTTGTAACGTAATTGCTCGGCGGCTCGTTCGAAAAGAAATACGATTCAGCGACGTTTTTTCTGTACAGGCCGCCGTCATAGAAAAACAAAGCAAACTTGTCGTTAATGCATGAATTATTACACAAAGCGAGAAG
>UCQR01013729.1:11530-23434 GCA_900474235.1 Cecidostiba semifascia | reverse complement strand
GTCTTGTTTTTTGTGCCGAGTAAAGTTAAAGTTGTTAACTTGTCAACAATCACGTGTATTTTATAGGTTATGTTTACATACGGTTCTTGTATTTAAATAAATAAAAATATTTTTTGGCAATATAAATTGGTATAAAATATCTAGAGTTAGGGTATCTAACATGAATAATTAAAATATTGTTTGCGTTTTAATTATAAAAAACACGTATTTGTGAGAAAGTACAGCTGATATGTTCTATAATTTCTTATTGAATAGAAAATTAAATGACAATATATATTTCAGCCTCGTAATAAGGCACCACCTCCAAAGCTGGTAAAACCACCAGAAACACAGCAAAGCACATCAAATTCAGAACCTGCCAGGACAGCAAGTGGATTAAATCAGGAAGCTGAGGACCAATTTGAACTAGAGTTATGTTGGTGTATTCAACAATTACAAGCTGGATTAATGGACATGAAACTCCAAGACAAACAAGTCTATAACATGACCAAAAGCTTGAATGTACTCAAGAGTAACAATGCATCGCTCATTAAGAAACGACAAGTGATGAGGAACACTTTTGGTGATTACAGAACAAAAATGGCAGAGGATGAAAAGAAATTCAGCAAGACCACGTCATTTGTAAAATTCACATCGAGCAAGAAACCTGAAAAGAAATCAGTGTTTATAAAGAAAGCTTGTACCTCGACAGATGCAAATGAAAAAGTCTCAGAATCTGATGTCGAAGAGGCAAACAGCAAAGCGATAATTAATCCAGATGTATCAAATGAACCATTCAAGTTCAACTTCTCTCTCAGTGAATCATGAAATACTTATACTGTTTAACACTAATCACATTTAATGTATGCATATATTGACTTTATATAGAATTAAATTTAATTTGATATGTTATATTTAAATAAAAAATATTGAAAAATATTTTATATATAAAAAGTTGAATTTATTTAGAAAAATATTTTGTATCTAAGTACTTTTATGATTTTTTTTTATAGTATAAATTGTAAATTAATGATTTATCAATTAATGATTAATTGATTATTATTAGACAGTATCTTCATTTTTCAAGCACGAACAATCGTAAAGCTTATACTCGCAAAATGTTTTGAGTTCATAAATTTGGCATTTGTTTATGTTTTTTGCTTATCTTACGTATTTACACACGTTTTTTACGCCATTTCACAAGTTTTTCATTTAAACTTTACGAGTAAGACCGCAAGGATATGTGATTTTAAATTTTTTTAAACCACGTTAAAAATGTCTCGAAATTCGCTAATATTTGCATTTTTTTCTAGCACTACGACAAAATTTTCAACGACTCCAACCGGTCCTGTGGCGCAACGGATAACGCGTCTGACTACGGATCAGAAGATTCCAGGTTCGAATCCTGGCAGGATCGATCATCTTTTTGCCATCGCTTGTTAAAATCTCATTTTACTCTAAATACCTCCGAAATGACAATATTAAATCATTTTTTGAAATTTCGGATAATTTCACCGTCTATTTAATTTTGTATTTGCATGTGACGTATTCACAGACTGCGTATAACGTGACGTAAGCGCACGACTCCAGATTGAGAGCTAGTGTGTGCGAAAGTCGATTCGTACGTGCTAACACAGTTACGTTTTAACATACGCGATACGCGATGACTATGACGTGTGAAAAACACATTTTGCATGATGGATTATCCAAATATAACAATTCTGTTATTTCATTCGCCATTATATTCTGTTATCGTTGCTTTTATCTAAAGCACTGCGAATAATCGCTCGGATATTTAAAATTCCCGCTGCGTCGTCTGCTAAATCGGAGCAGAAGCCGAAAAAAAATTCAACAACCGCGTAAATAAACAAATTCGTCTGCTATTACATATATCCCCCCGCAAAGCAGCCGAAAAAGTCACTTCCTACATCGCCCTCACCCTTCGAATACTTATATACCTATAGGTATAATATCGACCTCAATAACCCACGTGGTCTCTACCTCTCTAGTCGCGCATCAGAACCACCGCCGCATATAGGTACTTGTCGCAGTCAGTGTATCACATTCATCGAGTACCTAGTAGACTCTGAATCTGAACTCTGCGGACTGCAATATGGGAGACGTGGCCGGGGCGAAGCAGCAGAAGCAGGATAAGGCACGATAATCGTCTTCTCCAAAAGAAAGAGAGCAATAAACTCTCTCGTTGCACACGTGTATATAAATAGAGAGAAACGCCGAGTGTGGTGTTAATAATAGGGGGTCGTTGGAGGCATGCTGCTGGCGAGTCTTGCCTGTCGGGGTATTGGACTTGTGCGAACAGTGCAGCCCGGCACTAGGTGGAAGTCGCTACGCGCCCTGGTTCGTTACTCGATGATGATCACCAGATTCCCACGGTTTAAATAGTCTCTTAACAGTCCGATATCTAACGAGTTTTTTTAAAGAAAGAAGCGCGTGGCTTTGACCTAACCTACAAACTCATCCGGAGATACATATACACTCAGGAGATTCGTTTTTGCGTGATCGTAGTGTATTTGTGCGAGGTGTGCACTTACGTGTAGTTTTAGACTAGTGTGATTTGGAGTTTGTGTCTTTGCTGAGTTGACCCGGTGAATTGACGTTTTACCTATATAATAGGTTAACCGCGAGCTACTCGTGTTTACGCGACGATTATAACATATTTAGTGCAATTTTTACTTCGACGGGGAATTTAGCTCTCATGCTTCGGTTCGTTGTGTTGTCGGAAGCCTGTGATGACGACAATTCGCCGATGTGATTCATACTGTGCATAATAGACACTTGATTTCGCTCTTGCATTTGTTTTTTCCCGCTATTAATTGTTTATTTCAATCCCTAATCACTTATCTGTTTGCCAATACGCTTGCCATACACAGAAAGTTTGTAAACAGAGTTGTACAACCCACAAATATGAGATTGGGATTGCATCATACCTGTTCATTCATGAAAAATTCAAACACCTATAACTGAGCTTGATTAACTCATTATTTGTAGGACACTGTGTCCAATTTGCTTTTCTCCTTGTTTAGTTGATTTTAGTTCATTTTTCATACTGTTAGATTGTAAAATAATATGAATTGAGATTTACAACAAACAAATTTCTATTATTTCAGGCAAAAATGAAGCAAAAAATAGCTAACCCAGAAAAAAACACTGTCAAGGAGCTGAATCCATGGCCTTCATATATTCAGGTAAAAAAATTCACCAACAATGTTTTGATTATTAAGTAAATTTGTCTGTCAAAGCTATTATTTAACAATAATAAATTGTAGGAGAGAATAGCTCTTTTTGATAAACTGAAGGCTGAGTATGAAGCAGACCTCCAGGCTAAGCCGTCCACTGAAATAACTGTGACCCTCCCAGATGGCAAAGAAGTACCAGCTCAAAGTTGGCGCACTACCCCTTATGAAGTGGCTAAAGGTATAAGTCAGGGTCTGGCTGATAACACAGTCATTGCCAAGGTGAACAATGAATTGTGGGACTTGGATAGGCCACTGGAGACAGATTGTAAGCTGCAACTGCTAAAATTCGATGACCCAGAGGCTCAGGCAGTCTTCTGGCATTCCAGTGCCCACATTCTTGGAGAAGCTCTTGAGAGGGTATATGGAGGTTGCCTTTGTTATGGTCCACCCATTGATAATGGCTTCTACTATGACATGTTCCTGGGAGAAAAGGGTATTTCCCAGGAGGACTTCCCTTACCTGGAGTCACTGTTCAAAAATATTGTGAAAGACAAGCAGTCATTTGAGAGGCTGGAGATGAAGAAAGAGGATCTGTTGGAGATGTTCAAGTACAATGAGTTCAAAGTTAGAATTCTGAAGGAAAAGGTCCAGACTCCTACTACTACTGTATACAGGTAAGCTGGTTACATCATTATACTGAGACATTATTAATTTAAAAAAATAAATATTTCTAAAAGTATCTGATCTTCAACAGGTGCGGACCTCTGATCGATTTGTGTCGAGGACCTCACGTGCGCAATACCGGCAAGATCAAGGCTGCGAAGATCACCAAAAGCTCGTCAGCCTACTGGGAGGGTAACGCGAATGCGGAGACGCTGCAACGCGTCTACGGTATCAGTTTCCCCGACTCAAAGCAGCTCAAGGAATGGGAGAAATTCCAGGAGGAGGCAGCCAAGCGAGATCATCGCAAAATCGGTAGAGAACAGGAACTGTTCTTCTTCCACGAGCTCTCACCTGGCTCTTGCTTTTTCCAACCAAGAGGAGCGCACATTTACAATACACTTGTTGAGTTCATTCGTGACGAGTACAAAAAGAGAGGCTTCCAGGTATATATTGCAATACTTTTTAAGTGCTTACTTGTTTAAAGTTGATGTTGCCAAGTTTGATTTTTGGTTGAGTAGGAAGTCGTAACGCCGAACATCTACAACAGCAAACTCTGGCAAACCTCCGGTCATTGGCAGCACTACTCTGAAAACATGTTCTCGTTTGACGTCGAGAAGGAGACGTTCGCGCTCAAACCGATGAACTGTCCTGGTCACTGTATGATCTTTGACGTACGAAACAGGTGAATTTCTTAATCTAAGAAAGACGTTAGAAAAAAACAGACGAAAATATAAGAATCATCTTTGTAGATCTTGGCGCGAGCTGCCTCTGCGAATGGCCGACTTTGGTGTGCTCCACCGTAACGAACTCTCGGGTGCGTTAACAGGTCTTACTCGAGTACGTCGTTTCCAGCAAGACGACGCGCACATCTTTTGTACGAACGAGCAGATCAAGGACGAGATGTTGGGCGCTCTCGACTTCCTCGACCACGTCTACTCGGTCTTTGGCTTCACGTTCAATCTCTGCCTCTCCACGAGGCCTGAGAAGTTCCTCGGAGAAATCGCTGTGTGGGACGCCGCCGAGAAGGCGTTGTCCGAGAGTTTGGATGCCTTCGGCAAACCCTGGACTCTGAATCCTGGTGACGGAGCGTTCTACGGACCTAAGATTGATATTACCATTATGGACGCACTTAAGCGAGCACATCAGTGCGCTACTATACAGTTGGACTTCCAGTTGCCTATTAGGTTCAACTTGAACTACGTCAAGTAAGTATTGTGTTTACATTGATAAACTGATATTATAATTATCATATGACTAATTTGTGCAATGATTTATAGCGAAACAGGTGAGAAGACGCGACCGGTGATAATCCACCGAGCGATCTTAGGATCGGTCGAGCGCATGATTGCCATCCTCACAGAGTCATACGCAGGCAAATGGCCGTTCTGGCTGTCGCCGCGCCAGGTGATGGTCATTCCGGTAGGTCCATCGCTTGATGAGTACGCAACCCAGACCCGCGATAAGATCCACGCAGCTGGATTCATGACTGAGGTAGACACTGATCATGGTGACACGCTTAACAAGAAGATCCGTAATGCCCAGCTGGATCAGTTCAATTTCATCCTTGGTATGTTGAGAATTATTATAGTCTATTGCGAACATTAAAAATAAACTATTTTATATCATTTACTGATGGATCACGTGATAAATTTAGTGGTCGGTGAGAAGGAGAAGGCGGCAGGCACCGTCAACGTTCGTACGAGGGATAACAAGGTACACGGTGAGATCGGCGTTGAAGAGCTCATCCAGAAATTCCAGACTTTCAAAGAGACCAAGGCTCGTAACTGCGAAGAGAACTTCTAAGGCGTCAATCACTTCTAGGGAATTTTTAATATTTAATATTTATGTATAAATCCATTATCTTTATACTTACAATGCCACGCGCACCTATGTTCTGGATTAAGTTCGCGAGCGTATGCTTACACGTCGTTGTAGATTTGTACTATCACGTATACTAGCTCTCCTTCGATTCGCGATTCTTTTTGTATACAGCAGGTCTTTAATAAAATTAATTTAGTAGCAAAATTTATTAGAGCGCTGTGTCATTGAGCTGGATGGTAAATAAATAAAATCGTTCATTTTTCACAAACTGATTATATTGTGTTTTTTTTCTGTTAATCTTTTACATCACTGATGGTAATGGTCGTTACAATGTAGTTACAATTTTGGAAAGAAATGGCCTTCGACTTCAGCCATGTAAAAACTAAGCGAAAAAAAGGATGAGAATAGGATATCATAGTCGATCGCAAGTGATTCCCATTATACTCTCTATATGAGTCTAATTTTCGCTTTAATTATTTCGCTAAATTATTTCTTCGACGTAAAGGTATTTTTTAATGAAGATTTAACGTAATGATGTATTACCGCTTTCATGTATTTACAGAAATTAAGGGAACTGAGCTAGTGAATCGACGAAACAATCATAAAATGTCACTGATAAACACCAGAAGCTTCAAAAAACGTTCAGAAATAAAGTTAAGTTTCCAGAATACGCTTTCAGCTTCTCGGCTGTTTGCAATCATTACTTACTGTCTACATATTCTCTAAGCAATTAATATGTACAGCACAACAGGGAGAAAACCTTTGCTCGGTTTTCTCTAAAATTACTTAACAAATACACTTTTGTGAAACATGACTCTTTTTTATATATAGTTATGATATTTCTAGGATTGGATTTGGGCGTCGTTAACGAACCTTCCATTCTCTGATCCAACAATACAATATTCGAAAGACAAAACAAAACGTCGTTACAACGGGACTTCGCTATTGATGACTCGAGAATGTGTGTATGTATGAGACTTACAAATTACGGTTTTTAGATTTAATTTTTATTATCTGATATAGCCAATTTCGGCCTTCAACGATATTCTCGCTCCGCGGTTATATCAAAATCGCGTTGTCATGTTCTTCTTTCCCTACTTGATCTACTGCTTTTTTTAAGTTTACTGTTATGTACACTATCATTATTCTCGGTTAAAAAACTGTTTGATCCAAAGTTACAAAAGAAAGGGATAAGAAAAACAAACTGTTTCGATGCATCGTTTGTCAAATTTCATGACGTGTCAAAATTCTTCAAAGGTATAAAGTTATACAGGTATATTTTGTTTTGTTATACTTGGTCGGATTACAACAGCAACAAGAAACGACAATAAAATAGAAGAACAAAATTAAAAAGGATCGAGTGCACTTTAACATACACATTTATCATGTAATAACGTTGATATATAAAATTGCTACGTCTGCCCGCGTGCTTGTAATTTTATAACGCTAACACCTCTACTTTTACATCTACACAGTATTCTTTACTTGTTTGGTGAAATCAGAGAAAAATCGTACGTAAATCCGAATTATTATCCTTTCATTGGCATACGACTATTTTTACCCAGTATTTTTCCTTTATGTATCAGTATTAGTGTATTCAATTAATGTATTCTATGTGATCAAATGAAAACACTAAAAAATTTGATTATAAGCAATAGTTCATTTTTATTCTACTCGTGATTTATATAATAAGGACTCGAGTGATTTTTGAATATTAGAAACGAATATATCAGTACACCTGTGCGTTTAAAAGTTATATATAAAAGATAGAATTTCAAATGGTCACGATCAGTCGTTTTAAATGACGAAAGTCGCCACCGATCAAATGTGAAATTACATTACCATTATGTTTGTACGTTTTGTAGAATGCAGTCAACGAGTCGATATCGAAAGATAAATTAACTCTAAAGAGAAGACAATGTTAGGAGAATAAAATTTACATCAAAGTTGCCCGTATTCATCAGTCTTATGACACAATTGCAATACTAACAGTAGAAACCCGAGTTTTAATGCCCGAAAAAAAAACGAATTCACTCGAGCCCTCGATAGATCAGTGTGAACAAACTTAGAATAGATGCTAATAGAAATAATTATTACTGTTCTTGAAAGCGAAGTTTTAATGAACCAGAAGCGGTCGAAGTTCGAAATCAGATAAAACGCCTTACGCAGTCTTTGTCCAGAGATCGAATTTCTTGTTCGATTTTGTAGTGCACGGGTGTATTTACAAAGTGCATCAAAAGTGAAAATTATAATATCGATCATTCTCTTATTGGTTTTTATATTTTCTTTCTTTTTTCATTTTCTTTTCTATACAAAGATTCTTAATTATGCTCAAGTAAATTCATCGAAATTATCCATCATCTGTTCAGTTTACAAAATACAGTGAAACTTCTCTGACTTGTGCATTTGGCTACGGTTTTTTTGATTTCTCTTTTGATGATTACATTTTAAAATCAGCGTCGATACTCGGTTCGCGTACATTTTAAGTATGTTATGAAGAAGTTTCACTGTCGATGACTTTGAGTATGACTTTTTATACAAAACCACTAAATGTTCTCAGGTGCTGAGTGAACTAATAGAACAATACCTGTTTGGCGAAAATTTATCGGACGCCTTGCCCGTGTGTTTGTGTTTGTGTGGTGTGCTAAGTTTGAGTATTTTAGTTAACATTCAGTTGATTATGATATTTTTACAGATATTTCATACTACGCTATTTTAAATTACTATTTACAAATTTGTCGAGTAATAAGTATACAACGCGACATGCTTAATCGATCGATACTTCAAATCGAAAGAAAAAAAAGACGCGTCCTAAAAATCAATATAAATGGCTCGATAAAATTACACATAAAGTCATGCTGAGATTCTCGTATCAAGACGAATACTGTTTCTCCGACACATTCCTGTCTTTGTCATAGTTTGCGATTTAGAATCCTGGAAGACTATGCATTACCATATTTCGATTAGGGAGATTATGTCGTACAGTATAATCGAAAAAAAAAAAAAAAATTAAATGCAGTTGATACGACCAAAGCCTTAAGACCTCTTGAGTATAACGCAAGTCAAATTATACTTTAGTCAAAAAAATACATGAAAATTACTTGTTAAAAAAATGCAAACTCAACACGCTTTGATCGAGTCAAGTGCATAGTCTTAAAAACGATTCACATAGAGATCACATGATAAGAGGACAATAAAACGCGCGCTTCGCGATTCTCGCCATCCATTTATACATTCATTTATACATTTTTCTAGCTCTCTTTCTCGTCACTCATATAACTTAATGATACAAAAAAACATCATATATAAAAAAAGGAGAAATGTATAATTGTAATACCTTATCATCTAAGTATATAATGCCTGATATTCGCGCGATCGAAAATCAATCGACGAAAAAAAACATACCTGCAGACCGGCACTCGGTCCGTCGCAATTAATATACAAATTAAACGAAAACGAAGAAGCGGAAGGAGTTTCCTATACTTAGTCTCTACTTTAGAGATGAGTATACAACTTACGCGACTTCTCACTATTCTTTCCTCGGTAAATCCTTTTCGAAATTTTCGCGCGAGCGACTAGAAACGACGACGACCCCTCTATACTCTTCGTCGTTTTCAAACACATCTCCGACGCGCTCTGAGTATTCAATTACTTAGTTTGCCACAGTCAGTTAGTAGTAGTCTAGTAGTAAGTAGTAATAGTATTGCTTTGTGATTAATCATTATAACCCCGCTCGTGCGTCTCCTCATTACTAATTTTACCATCCTTCGGGTTGTGCTTTGTTTAATCGCGCTCGTGTCGTTCGATCGAACTTGATATAATATAGCTCGGCTCAAGAAAGTGAGAGGGAGAGTGAGAGGACCTTCACGGAAGGCAGGAAAAACGTTGATACCCCCAAAAAGTCGTCGCCGATATAAAGACATAGACCTATATGTCTGACTCTCGCGTATGACGTGCATTCATGTATATTTATAATAATTGTATATCGTTTGCTTCGAAGCGAAGAAAAAACTGCACGTGTAACGGCTACAACGGAAAGAGATGCATATAACATGCGCAAGTGTTATACAAAGTTGTTTCTGTGTGATGCGTAAAAAATGACGCACCGTACAATATTGCAAGTCGCAGATCGTAAAATTAATAATCAAGAAACGATCGTCTCCCTCTTTTTTTTTTGTTATGTTTCACGCCTAAACTGCGATTGATACGTAGAGACGCAAGTCGACAAACCTTTTCGAAAAATGCCTTTGCACGTGTTGAGTGTATATATGTCGAGCGTGCAATGAAGGCAGTGTATATGAATGATCATCTGTCTAATGTATACGTATATTCCGTCGAGTCGTATCGCCTAAGACTCTCTATAGGAGTCGAGTTTTTAGGAACCTACGCTATAGGTCTCGAAGAGGGGGCAATTCACTATTAAAACTTTTGCAAAACGAGCGGCTGCGCTTTTGATTCATGACTCGTCTTGTCGTACTGTATTGCGCTTGAAAATTCATGGCTGGATGATGATTTTTTTGTGGCTCTTCGCTGCGATCTCTCGTAGATCCCTCTCGGCGATGATCATCTTACGTATGAAATCAACGTGGCTTTGCCTGTAAAACATTGCGTTCGATTATATTTCGTATTTGAATAATGTTTAAGGGCGGGTCTTCCAGTCCTGACATTGCCTATACAAAAACGGTTTCATCGACCAGCCACTTAACAGAGGACAATAAACAATTTAAAGTAGGAAAACCACTGAGTAAAAATAAAATTTTTACATTTAGGTATAATAAAGCAACAACAAAATTACCTCATCATCGGTGACAACGGCGGCCGGCTGTTGTGCAGCGGGATTGGCGATGACGGTGTTCTGCTTGACAAACTGCTTGACACTGGCCGGCTGTTGTTCCGCAGCACTGCTCTCAGCTCTCCTCAGGAAGGCAGCGGCAACTTCCTTCTTCGGTGGAACCACTGGCTTGTTGGGTGGCACCGGCGGTGGAGCTCCTCTGGCCACAGCCGCGACACCTCCCGGTGGAATCACTACCGGCTTCTTTCCCGCGGGTGAAGGTACTGCTGCCACTGCTGGTGGTACTGTCGGGGTCGGCACTGGTCCAGGAACGCGTTTCTGGGTCAGCGTCTGTGAGAATGTAACAAGAGATGCGCCTGATGCAGCCTGTACGATGATCGACAATTTTATGGAGAAGTTGAAAATTATATAAGGTAACCGGGGCCTTTCTTTTAAACGACGAGTGGGGTGGATGTCATTTTTGGAAGTTCAATTAATTAATTAAGGGTTCTCGTATACAATTATAAGTTGAAATTGATGAACTTATAGAGTAAGCATATCTAAAATCCCACGACGAGATGTTCCTCTTCCGTGTCTAATATAAGTCAGTGAGACCGCAAACCTTATAAGCATCAGGGAGAGAGACTGCAGGCAAGGAGAACTAATATACAAGACAGAGAAAAGAGAGCAGGAGAGCGGGAGTAGAGAAAGATATATAGTGAACGGTATAAAAAAGCGCAGTTAATTTAGCGAGTAATCTAATTCTCGGTGCAGCGCTCTCTCACCACCCAACGAAGCGAGTCCGGTGTGACGGCGTCTCTTCGATGAAGCGACGAGCATTTGCCGTGTGTTATACGTATAATATACACCACCAAGAAAATAAAATCAGAGTGCGACCAATCGCCTCGTACTCGAAGAAAAATATGCCAATTTGCGCTCGCTTCTACGAACAGAATAACTGAATTGGCAAAAGCATGTTTTTCTCGCCAGCACTCGCGTTTGGTCCTGATGTGCGCTTATTTATTTATTTTTTGAAAGGAAAATTGCAGGGGAAGATTGTAAATAAGGCTCAACAGATAGTTGTATACGTCAATTTAATGAAGGAATCAATTGATATACATTTTCAAAATCATAATAATGATAATAATAATAGTAAATAATAATCATAATAATAAAATAACACAATAATAATAACTATAACTATAATATAATATAATAATAGTAATAATAATAATAATAATAATAATCGTGTACACAAAGTAAAACAGTACATATAATCAAATCAAAACGTGTTTAAAGTTACACAAGTGCTCCTCGGTAAATCAAAATTCGTCGGAACGGAATAAAATTGTAATATTTAATAAAACTCAGTGTAGCAGACGTTCGTGTATGTTTTTCAAAAACTACGAAAAAGAAAAGAATAAAATTCTCAAAAGCAAAGTACACCAAAAATCAGTGTAAATAATATAATCG
>UCQR01013726.1:0-10317 GCA_900474235.1 Cecidostiba semifascia | reverse complement strand
TCCTACGAAGATTCATATCACTCTCGTGATTTGAGTGTCTTTAATCACTCTTTTCATTCGAGTGGCAATTTCCAACTTTCGAGATTGAAAAATCGACGATAATCACTCTTCAAAGACTCTTCTGAAGAGTGAAAAATTAACTCTTCAGATTTTAGAGAGAAGAGAACGATTTCGCATCACCTGCGCATCAGCTATATAAAAACTTTTCTCTATAATAGATCCTCGCTATTTATATACATATACCTCCATATACAATATACCTGCGCATGCACGCAAATGCGGCGCATCAGAAAAAAAAGAAATAAGCACGTGCCGACTCTGCATCGCTGGAGAGTGAGAGATTACCACTCGAGAGAGAGAGAGAGAGAGAGAGAGAGAGAGAGAGAGAGAGAGAGAGAGAGAGAGAGAGAGAGAGAGAGTGAAGCCGGCGAACGAAACTTCCGGCCCGCGTGCACAAGTGCAGAGGCGACAATACGATCCGAGTTTGCGTATATAGGTGTGCGTATGTATATATACATATATAACACGCGGTGCAGCTGGCTGCGTATAGTTCGACCGAACCATTGTGTCCCGACGCCCGCCGGGACGACGACGACGACTATACGTTGGTGTGTGTGTATATAATACTGCACACAACCACGACGCCCAGACGATATATAGGTATATAAATATCAGTAGGCGACGGTCACAATGAAGCTTGTTTTTCGGTCTGTGAGGAGGTTACGAAGATCGATATATACATATATAATGCGCTAAGGATGCAGCATTTTGAGTTTATTTTCGACGATCGTCCACTCGTTAAACAGCGAACGGCTTTCTCTAAACGTATAACGACACACCGGGTTGCGTAGTTTATCCGCCGTTTCGAGGAGACCTTAAAAACCAGACGGCGACGCCAGGCTTATCTGCACACACGCCCAGCCGCCTGTTTTACGATGTCACTCGCCGACTGCTACTGCTGCTGCTATACTACTGGAATTTGTGCTGCAGACCAGGAGCATTCATGCGTATACATATATATATAGCCAGTGCTGTACTATAGGCGATTTTTCATTCGAGCTTTTGGTCGCGTCGAGATAACGCCATAGTCGAGTGTGTAATGGCTCTGGGGGATGCGTTTGGCTGTGAAGTATATGCTGGTAAATTCGTTGTGTGATATGTGGTATATGCTTATGGTTCGAGAGAGGTTACTGATGCTTTTCAGAGAATTAACGAGGTATTTTTGATTGCGGTATATGTGTGTGTGTGTGTGTGTTGTGGATTATTAATGTATAGAGTGGTTGTCTCGCTTAGCTTGACTCGTACTACTTACCGAGTAGTAGTAGTTTAATCGCGTTCGATGTATATGTGGTTCATGCAAAATGATGATGATGATGAAGCTATTTTAAAAATATTGGATTAATTTAACGTTGTGACGCGGCCGTAGTGAAATTCAGTTAAAAGATTAATTGATGAGTTAATTATACAAAGCTTTCAATATATATTCACCATGTAAATGAAGCATCCCGCGCACTGAATTTCACTCGGCTATATAAAACGGATTATGTATTAAAACGTAATATGAAATCCATCGCGTAATAAAAGTCGCACACACCGGATGAGGAAGACATACAAGTTGAATGTATATCTCGTTTTAAAAGCACTCCCTAATACACTGTTACTGCTATATATATGGTGATGAAAATTTTATCGATTCTTCAATTTCACGACTTCGAAAATGTGTAGTTGATATAACTGCAATCCTCGCGAGAGAGAATACCGCAAAACTTAAATTAATATTTCTGAATTCCCACGAGCAACTCTCAACGCAATCTTCCAAACGCACGAAAAAAAAGAACGTGTATATAATGTATACGTATACACAATAACTACAGACCGACACAACACACAGAAGTGTATCCCCTCTATATTTTAAAATTAAAAAACCTCGATTCTCTCCCACAGCGAGAGCCTCAAGAATGAATACCTGACACCCAGAAATTCTTACTGCGGAGAGAGAGAGAGAGAAGTTCAATAAAAACCGTCGTCGCGCATCACGACTCGGAGAAGCAATAAAAGCCGCCTCATCTTCCCCAGCAGCCCTTCGAGATTAAGAAGAACCTCCGCTTACTCTCTCGCAGCTCTCCTATATATAAAGAAAGCTTCGTCATCGCGTGTCTCCCTTTGACTACTAATACTCGCTTCGATTTTCGCGGGCTCTCCGCTGCAGACAGCGAAAAACGAGATTTTTGCAATAAGTGGAGCGCAAAGACTTGCGCTGAAGGTGTATAGCCTCTTTTGAGAGAGGGAGAAAGGAGAGCACGTCGTCGGCCTTATAATCGGCGCGTCGCGAGTCAATAGCGGCTCAAATAATCGCTGCTACTGCTGCTGCTGCATCGCGTGCCGAGAGCTTCATTGATTCGCGAAAGAGAGAGAGAGAGAGAAGCGTTGCAGCTCGAGTTTATAGCCGTATACATATATAGGTCTGTCGGTGCGGGAGTCTGTCTTTGTCGCGCGCGCACGCTCTTTCCCTGCCATATACTGTCTTCTTGCGCGCATGCGAGCTTTTGCTATTGCTGCAGTGTGCCGATTGTATGTAGGTATATGTGTGTGTGTGTGACGGTTTTGCATATTGCTGTGAATGGAAGCTTTTACGGAGAGTTTTGTTGGGGAGCTTTTCTGCTGAGTTGGATTGACTTTTGAATTTATTTAGGGAAAATTGGAGGAGAAGCGGCATTATAGTATAGCTTGTTTTTAAATTCGTTGGTTTATATGACGACTGTTATATAATAACATAGTTTCAGAGTTTTCCATTAAAAAGCTTTCGCATGATTTTCCACATATAACAAACAAACTTCAAATTCTTCAGTTCAAGCTATACGCTACATCGTATAATTTGTGATACATTATTTCGTCGGAGCTTTTGCCGAGCTACTTGGTTAATACCGTTAATGCGACAATCGTCTCATTGTATAACAGAGATAGAAAAGCGGCGAGATTCTTGGCTGCGACTCAAAAATCATTTTCGATTTCGCCTGGGCTTTCGTCAATTTTCCGGGTATTTGTTCTCGGCGATAATTTTCCGACGCCCCCGACAATCGATTTCGAACGCTCCGCGCGTATAGCAAACATGATGCGAATCAATTTAATTCGATTTTCGCACTGAAATATAATAGTACATCCGCAAATATACGCAGCTGCGAGGATTTATTCAATCAAAATCTCGTATAAATGGGATTTTCGACGCGCGTGACTTTCCTTTGGGATGAAATGAAATTTTGAAAAATTTATCACGTATAATCTTCATGCGGATATAACGTCGGACGAGATGGCTTAACCATCTGGGGTTTTTGTTTTATACTCAAGGAAAAAGAATCATGGCATCAATCCTTCAATGAGATTTTCAGACACGTTTGGATATTAATTGCGAAAGATTATATAAGTTAAGGAAAAGCATGGGAAAATAAAAAGTTGGCTAGTTATAATAATGCGTACATGCATTATTCTTCACAATAATAAAATAATGAAAAAGAGTGTCTGCAATTGTACAAAATACACTGTTGTTATAACGATTTCGCCAGTTACATCAGAATACAATTCACTTCGCCGACAATGTTGGCGTTACTATTCTATATCGAATCACTTGAAATCTCACACAAAGTATAGCAATTCACCTGCGCCACTCGAGAAGAAAAGCTCGGGCGAACATTCACAGCCAATTTTTACTGGTCAACGAACAAGAATTTCATATTCCTCGACAGACATCATAGCTCCTATTCAAAGAAATCGCTCGCATCAATTTTGTAACACATTGATTTTTGTCATCCAAGTATATGAATTTCTGTCTTCGAAAAGTGAACCGTCTGAGACATGCAATATAGTATATTATAAAAACTTTGATATAAAAAAACGATGTTTCATCAATATTTAAAACCACCCTCGGTTAGAAAACACAAACAAGATTTATTCAAACATTATAAGCTCAGCTTTATTATAGACTTTTAACGACAGCCTGCACATAAACTGAAAGAGAGATTTCGATCCCCGCGAGCGCACTCATTTCTGCGTGAATTACGATCCCGCTCGGTAAATATTCGCGTTATCTCTCCTCTTTAGTCTCTCTATTCAATTGAAGTCATAATAAAAGAAAACTTTATGAGAATTCACGATAGTCGCTCGCGGACAATGATAATAATATAAAAGCGGCGAGGTTTATAACGACAGGAGTATTTATAAAGAGAGAAAAAAAAATAATAATACGGTTTTCGTTGCAGGTGATACTCGTAAAGTGGAACGAGCCTTATCAGAAACTCGCCTCCTGCGACAGTACCGGCGTCATCTTCGTTTGGATCAAGTACGACGGCCGATGGAGCATCGAACTCATCAACGACAGAAGCACACCGGTCACTCATTTCTCCTGGTCTCACGATGGACGCATGGCCCTCATATGCTATAAGGTGAACGAATTGCATATATTGGCCATTATACGCCGTATATCTTCTTAATTTATGTATTACATTTAGGCATATATATATATATATATATATATATCGAGCGTTATTTGTGCAGCCTTAGTGCAGTCACTTAATTCTTGACACGACTCTTTCTATTTCTTTGTATAACTGTCATTATTATTATTATTATTAATTATTATTAACTCAAAGTCCTCTCAGAATTGAATACTCAAACTCGAAGATGGTGAAAATTCGTTATTAATATTTCTCGTCAATCGAGTCGAGAAGGTACACCCTATTACCCTATATAATACGTATTCGCACGAGAGGCCAGTAAATGCACATATATATAACAAAACATTTGTACGGCTAATTAACTCATTTGCATATATTCATTCACGTCCTTGTGTATGCGCGCATATTGTGTAGAGAACCTGCAAGCACATCGCAACGCGTATAATTCATCAAATTCCATTAAAATAATTGCACCGCAGCGGCGGTCCACTTTGAAAACGTCGCTTCAGAGCGAAAGGTCAGGTCGGACTCACCGTTCGATCCAATAACGCAAAGTCGTATATTTTACGTATACCTATAATATATACAAAGCAAAATATAATATTTAAAGACACGATATATCTGTTAATTCCAGGATGGATTCGTACTGGTGGGCAGTGTGGCGGGCCAACGATACTGGTCCTCGATGTTGAATCACAAGGCGGTGATAACGTGCGGCATCTGGACACCGGACGACCAGCAGGTATACTTTGGTACGACAGCCGGACAGCTAATCGTCATGGACGTCCACGGGGCCATGGTCTCCGAGGTTCAACTCGGTGAGTCGTTGCGTATATAACCAAATATACTGTTTAATTATAGAAGTTTTGTAAGTGTAATATACGTATACGTGGCAGTTGCGGTGTAATTAACCTTTTACATAAAATTAAAATAAATAATTCTGGCGGTCAACTGCTTTCCCGCGACGTAAATGGGTCAAAGTGAAAAAGGATACGAATAATGAATTTTTTAAGTGATACATATTTTTCTTAGAGGGAGAACGTGTTGAGCGATATAAGACTGACAAGCTCGAATTATGAGGAAGTGTATAATTTTCTGGCCTTACTTACATATACATGTTAAATAGTAGATTTCTTTTTGCAATTACGTAAATTGCAGAGCTTGCAAAATCGTTTACACGCACGTAGAGCTTCTGTTTTATTACAACTGACTTTTACATGCAAATCTATTTGAAAAATGTTTGTTTTAGTAGCAAGCGATATTTATTGAGTATCGAGTAGATTTACGCTGTTTCTTTTTTATACAACCATTATAAAAGAAATCAACGGATGCATTTACTAACGCTCGCTCGTGCACTTTAGTAAATTATCAAGCGTCCGTCCATCCAGTTGCACGAGCGACTAAGAGCAAAACAAACAGCGATTGTTTCAAGCCACTGAATGATATCAGCTTTACGCTAGACTGGAAACTAAAAGTGTTCCATTTCTATAGAATTTGTAGAATCTACGATCTCGCGAATATAACAAAGAATTTCATAAAATTAGAAAAATGTTCTCTCTGTAAAACTAAACAAAAACCATGTAATCAAAGGCGCGGGAGTGACGTCGATGGCTTGGTCTGCGGAGAAGTTCAAGCTCGAAGAGGACGAGGACGAGGACAACGAGGAGGACAATCAAGAGGACGACGATCGGGACGACGAGGACGAGGATCATCCCAATACCACCGGCGGTAACAGCAACGGCGCCTCGTTCGCTTCGGCTAACGCGCGTAACTACGTACTGGCGGTCTGTCTGGCCGACGGTAACGTCGTGCTGCTGCGCTCCTTTGACGACGTCTCACCTGTGACCATCTGTACCGGTCTGAAGCCGCCGTTACACGCCGAGTGGAGCAACTCCAGGAAGGTACTGGCCATCGCCGGGATTAAGGACCAGGAGCAGCAGTACCAAGGTGGTTCTGGCAATGGGACTACTGGCTTGGAGTACACGAATCTGCTCAAGTTTTACTCGGACGCCGGGACGCTTATATACACTATTGCCATACCTTATACACAGGTGAGTATGCGTAGAAATGTGAAGAGTGCGATTTCGTATGAGAAATTGTATGACGAAAAGTCGAGTCTGTCTGACTATGTTGAACTCGTTCTACGCGGCGATTTGCATGACTTACACAATACATATACCGCGAATAACGAAACACCGACAACTTGACCCAACATTTTTGAATTAATTGAATGGTCAGTTCTGTGGGGATGAGAATCGATAATTTTAAAAGTCACTTTTGTCACTGACGGTAGCACAAAGAAATTGAAATGTGACCCATTTATACGGGTATACATATAGCTTTGAAAGCGCATGGACTGAAGTCTTTTAATTAAAGTTTTAATCAATGCATTCCGAAATTAGAATGTATTCGATGCAATTAAGTTGCATTCTGAAAATTTCACCTTTTAATTGACGAGATAAATATTAACGGTTTCTCTGAATCGGTCGAGTTCGATGCGTGCTCATCAATTAACAATGAAATGAATCCTATATACATATATTTTTATCCAGTTAGTTAAATTATATGTAATAAATATGCGGGTGAACGAATAAAAATATCAAAAATCAACGATGTTGAACGAAAAATAACTCGAATAGCAAGTCTTTGAAAAAATCATTTTTCGAACTACAAAGTTTTTTCTCGGTCACGTCATTCCAAATTTTAAATCTCTTCGACAGATTATGTCTACGAGCACACATTGGAAGTGTATGGTAGAATCTTTCAAAATCTCTTTGGAGAAAATACAGACGCGCGAAGCATCTGCTATATCGGAGCTCTTTGTTGCGAATACTTTCGTTTCCTTCGCTTTGATATTTCTCACAGAAAATATTATTCTTGGGAGAAGGAGATTTCTGTCAACATAGCTATATATGGAAGCTGCTACAGAAAACACAATAAACGTTTCTCCAACACAGCTTCCTCGAATAAACGCGAAAAATAAATTTCAAATCACTGATCTGCTTCAGGAGAAAACCGAATCACTCGGTGAGGGAAAATATCAAAGCAACAATATATGTACTTTCATATATACGTTCGGAGGCAACAAAAGCCCATCAGCCTCTGAATGGAAAATCAAAACCCAATTTTTTCCGAATCCAGCCCCATCGTTCGTGCCGATAATGAAATATCGTAAACAAAAAACAAAGGTAATTTCCTCGTTTATTCACGCGACGCGCTTATATTAGATATATGAACAATCAATCTCCGCGCGCGATAAAATCGACGCCGAACGAAAAAAGTGTATATAACATAATGTCTCTCGGGCTATATCGATCGAAGCGAGCGCAGATATGTCATCCGCGGCGAGAGTGTGTGAGAGAGAGAGAGGAGTTCTCATCTAATTGGCCAATAAATTACAAAGTTAATGAAAGAACTTTTTGCGTCGGGATTTTTTGCCCGACCCGCAGAGTCCGGTGACTGCAATGACGTGGGGCCACAACGACAGGAGGCTTTTCGTGGCCACCGGAGCGCACGTTCACGCTGCTTGGGTCTCCAGGTGGGTATATCTCGCTTGATTCACTACTTCAGCGCCACTTTATGTCCCGCTAGCTTTTTGCGTTTTTTCTTTCTCTACTCTTTAATTAAACTTTTGCAAAGCGGCGAGCGGCGAACGCCTATAATATAGGCGAGAGCGACGCCGGGAGGTTGAGAATCAATTTAGACGAATAAATGCGAGAAGATTGCTCTTGAATTTCATGAGTGAGGAAATGTTTCTTCGTTATATATACAGTCGCAGAGAAGAGACATTTTTCGCTTGCATATCTTGGTGTCCGTGTAGAGTTATTTAATTAAAATTAAACCTCGTCAAGGCTTGATAAGTAAATTCAAAGCTTTTGAAAAATGTTGCATCTATTCACAAAATTCACCTTTGTGTCGTTCTAATTAAAACGCGACTTTTTGACGAGCACTTGTTTAGACTCACAAATTGGTATTAATTCAATTCGGTAAGTACAATTGCAATAAGCAACGCCCGAGAATGCTATTTAAACCGAAAGAATTTTTAAGCGAGCAATGTAAAATATTCCTATATTCAATTCATTATTCCGAGTAAAAATAAACAACCGTAAAAGAAAAAGTCTATTATACGGCATAACGTGCAGTACGTCTGACCATATTCGATTTCTTCTACTTGATACTCGACTTCTTCATTATCTTAAACTTATATTATTTTCTTCCTTTTCCTCAAAACTCTCACCTTAAAAAACGTACGTACAATACATAATCCAACAATTTCTCTGTTCCACGCAGGGGTGTCGGCTCGCTACAGTTGCTCTCGCGGCTGGCGCTGAAGGCCGCGCTGTCCAAGGAATCGAGCGTGCAACAGCTGCCTCTACCGCCCCGACTCAAGGCCCTCGTCTCCGGACTCTTCGCTAGCACCATTCGGTAAGTGCTTCTCACACGTGCGTGTACATCACACTGTAGAAGTATGCTCTTGACGAGGCTATGTATATATGTAGCTTGCGGTTTTTATCGCTCGATCGATAGACGACGCGACGTCTCGACTGCGCTGTGGATGTATATAACACGGCTTTTTCGACGATGAGTTATTCGCTGCAGCGCGAGGGCGTCGGCCAATGCGGATTTTAATTTTTCCCCGAAACATTACGTTCTGTCATTTGCTCGTACAAAACTCGCGAAAATCGCTGCTCTCGTGTGGTCTTCATTCATGAAAAAAGAAAAAACCAAAACGACGTATATCGTGTGCATTTGTATACACTCCGCAGGTATGTTCGTGATTAAAAATGTTTGACGAAGTACACAGCTTTGCTTATGAAGGAGGATTGCACTTACGCGTATTGGAAATTGCGTGCGAGCGAGAGTAAAAAATTAAAATGTTCGTACTCAGACAAATGTAATGCACCGCATATTTTTGCATTCAATGTCATTCTGAAATGTTATGTATAATGTCGATTGTTGTTTGTTTAATCATACTGAGAGCCTGTTATTGACAAGGACCTATTGATAGAATCGGCGCTTGTGTTTGATATTACTAATTGCGTTTGTAGTGGTTATTTAATCCGAACGACTCGTGTTTCGAGTGCATCTACGTATAATCGTCCGACCTTCCGTTTCTATTATTAATATCTCAACAGCCTTGAAGCGCGCGAGTTATTTTAAAAACAAATACCTCTTTAAAACTCCATTGTTTACGTTGGCTCTTCCCTCGAACTCTTTCAACCCGACCATTGTAATCAGGATTAAAAGAAAAAACTTTTTTCAAAAGTCCGTAATCTCCAACGAAAATTGCACACTGCACTGTATACATATTACATTTTTCCATATAACAGCATAATGCTCAACTTACGAGCCTCGCTGTTATATTGTTTTCAATTTCGAACACGCTGAAAGGGCTTTGTGGTGCGCAAAACCTTAGGATATCCGCTTTTCTATACAACAGAGCCGTTAAAACGGAAGTCTTTGTTTCATCGCGGCACTGTAGTCGGGGTAATTCTTCTTCTCTCCTCAGCAACAAAGTGTATACATATACAAACGAAATTATCTCTCCTCTCTCGTACGTAACGAAAAAAAAGGATCCTTATAATAATCCTCTTCGAAAAACCACCCGATGAGATTTATTTAAAAAAAATTCCCTATACACAGCATCCGACGCCGGCTGCAGACAGACACGAGAGCGGGAAATTTAAGTGCACGGGAAAATAGCTAAGAGGAAGCCAGATACAAAGAGAGGAAGTCGGAGCGAGTAGTACAGGCGCGGAGAGAGAAAGAAAAGAGGAGGACTGGCGTCTGGTGTGTAGCCGGCTCCTCTTGTTCCCCGAGAGCGGAGAGCTCTTCAGCCTCGACTCTCTCTCTCTCTCTCTCTCTCTCT
>UCQR01013724.1:13718-35269 GCA_900474235.1 Cecidostiba semifascia | reverse complement strand
ACAACTTACAGTGAGTGAGCCGTTTATAAATTTTAATTTTGTTAGGCAGATTACAAAACTTAATCGCAAATAATCGTTACTTCATCTCGAAAGTGTTAACCATATTAAATTATTTCAAGAAAACCTAATTCGAATGCAATATTTTGTATATCTAATATTTTTAAAGTTTTTGGCCAATAATTAAAAAATTAAAAGCAAAAGTACCTTCTCTTATTGTAATATTAGTTATAGTATTACGTATGAAGGCCCTTGAGAAAGTTTAAAAAAATCAACCTTCTAGATACAAGTCCTATATTTAGAACACAGCATGTTTACTGAAAATCTTAAGTCAAATACAAGAATCAGATCTTTTACACAATTTAATTAACAGTTAATAATTTAATGCACTAAACACTGTTCCAATTCCGTCAAATATATATTACGAGTAAATTTTGTATTCGCTACGTAACTCTTCTGCTTATAGCATTATTAAGATTACGCACTAAAAACAATATCGTTCTTAGAGATAAAATTCTAACTCCAAATTCGCATCAAAATAAAAAAAAAATTGATTTTCAGTCGCAATATTCGCTAAAAGCGAGAAAAATAAATAAGCAAAAAAAACCACCATATTATTATAATAACTCACACTCGCGAAAATTCATATAAAAAATGTCTGATGCAAAACAGACCTTAAAATATTAAGAAAATATACTTATGGCTGTATCACACCAAACATAGATAAACCAGCCTCATGATAGTCTACAAGGGGAATTTCTCTCTTTTTATTAAACTTGATTTTCTTTTAATAGTCGTTACACGGTCTGAATAAACTTTTTTACTTTATTTTTTGCCTTTATCACAATCTTTTATCTGGCTAGATTATCACTGTTTAGTGAACACTTGTACAATAGTATGTAGTACGCATTTGTTCAATTTTGCGCGTTTTTTTATTAAAAACATGGCCTTTGAACACTACAAACCTCTGAGCATAAGAATTTGAAAATACTAACAAATCTTCAAGATCTTAGGCGCTTATAAACCTTACATTTAATAATAAATAATTATTGCATCCTTACAAGTTGGATTCTTTAAGAATCAAAACTTTATTCAGGTTGCTGCTATAATACTATGAAAAATCTATTTTTATAATTTTATTATATTATATCACTATAAATTGCAATGTTATAAATACAGCTTTTATTAATATCATAATATTCAATAGTTAAACTTTTATTAAACAGCTGCATAGATTCCAAAATTTTAGTCTTTATTAGCTTATCACTACATTTAATATTAAAAATAGATTTTTCATGTATTTAAACTGCTACAAATATTTTCAACCTTCAAAAATTCAAGTCTTTCGTAGTATAGAGTAATATAAGAACATTTTCATAAAAAAAAAAAGAAAAAGAAATATAACTAAATTTGATATAATCACTCTGTGGCAACTTTCGTTGATTCTTCCATTTCAGGATTTTCTTTTTCCGATGAAATTTCTTTTTGTAAATCAGTTGATTTGGATGATTCAATTTTATTAACATCTTCAACAACTTCAACGCTACTGTCTTTGGTAGGATTTTCCAATATTTCTTTTATTTCTTGTTTATTATCCTTTGTTTCTGTGTTATCTTTGACTGCTTCAGAAGTTTCACTGGGTGCGGCACTACTAATATCACAGCTTTCTGCAGTTTTTTCACAAATCTCTTTGGTTGGTTCCGCGAAATCAGATTTTATTGATTCAGATATATCTTTTTGAACATTATTTTCAGATTCTGGTACACTGACGGGACTAACTGGAGTGATGGGATGTTTTTTCACTTCATTAGAATCATCCACAATACCGCTGTCATTAGCAGAGGTATTTTGAGAACTACTTGTTTCAGTTATTTCGTTATCATTCAATTCAAACAACTTACTTATGGAACCAGTATCTTTAATGCCACTCTCATTATTAGCGGAGGTATTTTGGAAACTACTTGTTTTAGTTTTTTCGTTATCATTCAATTCAATTGAGTCATTTATGAAACTAGTATCTTTAATACCACTGTCATTGATAGATTCGTTTTGAGAAGTTTCAATTAATTCAACTGTTTTACTTTCATCGATTTTAATTGACTCCTTTTCAATGTTAGTTTCCTCAACTTCATCGCTCTTTCCTAATTTATTTTCTTCTGGATCAATCACTCTATTTTCATTCGTGCTAATATTATTTGCCTCTTGTGATTCGGAATGTTTTTCCGATTGACAGCCTGTGTTCTGACCATCATCATGTACTATTTGCTGTGAATTATTTTCTTGGTCACTAGTTGATTTGATTCCTTCAACGTTTATTTCTAAAACTGGAGTTTGGATTTCATCTTCCAAAATGTTTTGTTCTACTTCTTGACGATTGTTTATAATTTTAGTCGATGCCACTTCGTCTACTGCATTAGAAGATAGTGTTGAGTTCTCTTCAAACGCAACGTCTTGTAGGATAATTTGTTGAGTATTGTTACTCAAATCGAGATTCTGGTTCGTTTCACTCGTCGATTCAGATGCTGTTTGTAATTCGTCTTCTTGTTCTTTCTTAATTGAATTTGTATCAATGTTTTGAGAAGCTTCAATTTCTGATTTATCGGCTTGATTATTCCCATCAACGTTACCGTTATTAGAATTAGCTTCTTCACAATCATGATTCTCTTTAATGCTGTCGTTATTTTCTTCATTTTTACAATTAGTGTCTCCTACTTCATAGTTACAAATAATTTCATTTGTAGGTTCACCTGGTGTTATAATACTATCTGAATCTAGATTAATCATAGATTCATCCAGAGATACTTGATCTTTTGCATTTACTGTGTTTGAAACATTCTCAATGTTCTCAATGCTGTCACCATCATTCATTTTCAGATCTGTGGTATTATCCGATGATTTATCAGGCTGATATTCAGAAGGTAATGCATCATCATTAGAAAATGTAACATTTTCTAATTTATCTCCTGCGGTCTTGTAATTCCGTTTTTGATTTCTTTGTGGTTTCGATGCAGAATTATTGGTATACCTCTGATCTTTAGTTTCAGTTTTTTGTGGATACATAGATTTTGTTGGATTCTTAGAACGAGCAGACGATTCATCATTTCTAAATTCTTTCTTTTGAGGATAAGGAGATTTTAAATTACCTTCTTTTTTTCTTTGCGTGAAAGGACTCTTTGGAACCGACTTTGATGCATTGTTAAAATTGGCTCCAGCTGTTTTTTCATCAAAAGACTTTTGTCTTGAAAAATTGTTGTAGTCTAGATTACTTCCCTCGGCATCTGATTGGCTACTGTAAGTTATGCGACTCTTTTGTCTTGGGCCAACCCTTCCGGTACCAGCAATACTTGGCGAGTTTACTGTAATTAAATACACTTACGTTAATTTTCTGTCGTATTTATGTGCTATCTAAAAAAGTAAACTTATAAATTAGAAAAACAAACATAACAAATATTGATTTGTAAATTATTACCTAAAGTCAGTTTGATAATGGTTGACTATAATAGAACCACTTTATTATGTAAAATGATATATGTTAAATAAAAAAGTTTAAAAATAAATATAAATGTGTATTAATGAATTTTTTAAATTTGTTTGTTTTTGGAATTTATTGAAAAAAAAAAAAAAAAAACGTTATAATGTAAATCGTTAAACCTTTCACACTCATTACTGGTCCCTTAGGTTGATTTGCAGGATGAACTGTAACTTTGATACTTTTATCAAAAGCAGTTACAGTTCTGTCATCGGTGGGAGAAAGAGGTGGCTTGTTATCTGGTTGTCTTTTATACTCATGAGATTGTTCATGATGCGGACGACGATATTCTTGGTGACCATGATTTTTTTGTGATCCATGATAAGTTCGACTTCCGCCATGTCCACGATTAGAATAATCGCCTAATTGGTAAAAATAGATTTTAAAACACATATACTTTTAAAATTAAAAAGTAAGACCTTGCTGAGTTATTTCGGAATCTAGTGCCTTTATAAAATAAAAGATAAAAGAATACTAAAATATATAATTATGTTAAATTATAACATGAGCTTCTATAATTATGGTCTTAATTGTTTGTTACTTCAAAATTGAATTTGATAAAAATGAAGATTAGCATAAAAAAAATATAAACCTATTATATTTTCTGTTTTTGATACCATTTATATTTGCGTTATAATCAAAGCACAACACTTTTAATTGTTATAAATAAATGAAAAATCCATAATATGTGAAGACATCATTTGTTTTATGTAACATATTAGTTATAATATTTGTAAGTAGATTGAAAATTAGAAGCATTATGTAGACACCTAAATACTACTATATTAACGGCATTTTACGAAATTTTTGATAAAATCAGTGTAAATGTTTACTCTATTTGCATATAAAAGAACATAAAATATTTAAAGACATCAACACACCTATCTACCGTTTTTTATAATTATTTCACGAACTAATGTATGGTTTAACACATCCTTTATTTCATCTTCTATTTATTCAAATTTTTTAGTAATACGGTAGAATAACTACAGTATTATTTTCTTACTTTAAGATAAATAGACAACAATAAATGCCGATAATATAAGACTCCGTTTTTGTGCATAGTATGTCTTTGGTACCAATTCATCATTGAATCTTTAGCTATGGCTGAACTTACTGTCATAATGATTACTTCTTCTTTCATACATGTTTGAATCTTTACGATTTGACTCCCCCTTTCTGGAAGAATCTTTTTCAATATTCGTCTAAAAAGAAAGTAAGAGTTAATGTGAAATGAAGGTTGTAAAAAATATAGGTAATACTGAAGAATGACATACCTTGTTGCTATCCCATTCCCTGCGCCAATTGCCTTCAGCTGTCTTCTGTCTGTTGATACGGGCCTCATCAATTCGATTACGTTCAGCCCTCCATGCTTCATACTCTGGTAAGGATTCCTCCTTACTGTGGAATGCTTGAGGACCACGATTATCCTATCAAAGAATAGATTCAATATTAGTTTTATTATGCATTTATGAAACTCTCTGATTTAACCATATCAAATCTTACTTTGAAGAATGCCTCTCGAGAGCCTCCACCACTGCCACCACTGCCACCACCTCTTCTCCTAGGACCACCACGCGATGCCTTATTCCTGGCCCTATTTTTCTCATCATCAACCCTCCCGTCATCTCCTGCTCTCATTTCTCTTTCAGAATCTGCTAAGAAATTGTACTTAGGATCTGGAGGTGGCCCATTGCCCTATTTAAACACATATGTTAATATTATTCATCGATTAAGACATGCTTTGATTTTGATGTATGTAACTTAAAAATACCTGAGTGAATTTGTGATCTTTCTTTCCAAGCCTATCTTGAACGCTTGAATAGTGTTGTGGAAGCCTATCATTGTGTTCCTTATTCAATGATTTTTGTTTCTGTACATTTTTAGGTGGAGCCGAAAATTCAGGTGGCTCTTTCCTCTCCGGCCAATCGTCGGATGGCACCATCTGAACCAAAGCATTCTGCTTGGCTGCATGCTTTTTATCAGCTTCAACTTCCTGAAAATTACAGTTTTGTCTTTTTATTGTCTACCGTTTAAGCGTATTTTAGAGCCTAACAATGGTAAATCTTGAAAAATTTCAAAGAACTGACCTCGTATCTCCGTCTAATTTCCTCATTTTGTAGACGCATTTTGTTTATCTTCTCCTCTAACTCATCGGAAGCCATCTGAAAATTGTTTTTGTATTCAACAAACTATTATTTATTCTCTTAACAACACTATAGACAAAACCACTATAAATCGAATACAGTCAACATAAAACACGTATAAGGTACAAATTCACGTCGACGATTACACAGGCCGAACTAACAATTGATTTTTGATTATCTGCCAGAAACAATACCGCAGCACACATCGGCATATAGAACCGTCGAAAGTGACGACGAGAGCCTCGAGCGATTCGATCGTCCTAAATCAATCGCCCCCGTATACCAAGTATACTTATCTAACGGTAAAAAGCTACGAACACTGGTTCCCAAACGCGTGAAAAAAACAAATCATCCGGGGCATCGATCCACGCGTGTATATACTTATGTCTCTATACCTATATCGCACACTATATATATTATGATCTATATTACACACTTTTTTTCGTTTATATATACATACGATTATTATAGCGCGAATAAACAAAACAAGCGCTGACTTCTAAAAATGGCTGGGTCGTCAAGCCGACTCGGCGGACAATTGAAAAAGGCTTCTTATCTTGACATGTGCTATACCCCGCGCAGCAGATATACTTATATAGGTGTAGTGCTTGTAATGCTGCAATCTCCCCTGCCCTGCACCAGAGAAAAAAAGCGCAACGCGCGCGACCTAACCTCACTTTTCGCGTGGGTGTCTCTAATCTTAGATGTACAAACTCACCTTATTTGCGGATGCGATCGTTTCTCCGGAAATCGACTCCTGATGTCCAAAGACCCGTTCCATTAGTCGGCGTTCTATAAGTATACTTCGCAATGTCACTCGCTATTAACGACCGACCAGCCGCGACCTTTGCAGCTCATCTCTGTACCCTAATATACACACAATCTAGAGGACCGCAACACTTTTGTCCTTTACCTCGATCTGTTTATACCCACGATTATACTCTTGACGGTAGACGTTATAAGTATTACGTTACTTTTATAACAGTGTGATTTTTTAGCGGGAATTTTCACGGCTGATGTATAACTTTTTAAACACGACTCCCGGAGAAAGTCAGCAGTGGAGCTCGAAAAACGAGAACAATGCGGCTATATGTGCTGGCGTATACACATATACACTCTATACAGACACAAAGGAGAGAAGACGATTATACTGTTATACATCGGCTGTCCTTTTTTAATGCGTGCATGCCAATCCGAGAGCTATAGCTATATAGCTCTGCTGCAGCTCTGTAGGTAAGTGGAGTGAATTCCGGGGAAGATTCGGGGAAATGTGCTGCAGACCGCATGCGCGTGCGTTGTGTTTTTGCGGTCATCATCGCAGGTGACTTAAGCGCGAATTTAGAAAATAGTTTTGATAAAGATATATTATATAGACGCTTGACTCTTATCGATGATGTGTTTTAAAAGGTTTCATAAGAAATATATGTTATATGTTTTACTTACAAATTAGAACATATTTCCTATACGTTTTTTTATTTTATTCAGCCAATTCGCGTTGCGTGATGCGCACGAGATTTGAACTGCCCGAAATCTGTGTACTCGTGAGATAGAGGAGAAATTAACTTGAGGCGAAATAAGAAAAGAATTGAGCTTAGCAGGATTATAAATAGGCTGTAAGCAGGACTTGGAACAATATTAAACAATATTGAATAGTTATATCTCGAGCTTATACTGACTTCTCTTCTCATCGGACGCATTATATCTGTAAAAGTAGTATAGTATATCTATTATGTATGTATATACAAGTTAACAGGGAGGAATATCCATAGGATTATAAATAATAAAATTGTGTACCTTTTTGAAAAGAAATATATTATATAGTTATTTTACTTGTTACATTTCATAGATGGTTTTTGATTTGGTTCAAGAAAATATATGTAGAATACAATTTATTTATTTATTTCATTGTCGATGGCGAAAATCACAACGTTTTCTGTCAGTTTATCATTGATGCAGACCACTCTGTGTACTACATAGCTGCTTTAAAAGTGCACTTATAGCCTCTTACGTAACAACAAAACACGCGCTCTTTTTCCTGTAACTTTCACAGAGATCGTAAAAAATTACGCATATGGCACTTCTTTAAATGTGACTCGCGATCATAAAAAAATTTAAAGCTTCTTATACTTGTTTATCACAGTCAACGCGCTGCTTTTATGTAAGTGACTCCTTGTTGAATCGCAACTGTTTTATTTCATTCTTATGACAGATATAAATTAACTATAAAAAAAAAAGAAAATTAAGATGTAAGGAACTTTATTTTATAAATAAACCATCTTAATTATAAAGATAACTATACGTAATGAAATTATGAATTTAATAAGTCGACCTTTCCAAAAAAATTATGAAAATTAAATTAGATTAACGCAAAATTCTACAAAGCTAAAGTTTCAGCCATCAATTTCGTAAAAATTAGTAAGAAAAATCCCCTTATATGAGAAACGATGATGATGATGATGATGCAGATAATGCGCCGATAAGCGGATTGATTACACTGCCTATTACTATTACGTGTCAATATAATATTTTCCGTAAGTTGGCTTTTCGTGTAGTTACAAAATATCTTTGGCTGCATGCAAATAAAAAGTATACATATATATAACATAAATATGAAATATCAGCCACACACACATATATGTATATGTTTTTACTGGTGCAATACTATATCTGCATCGAAAATATATTACTACATTATAACTTAATTAAATATCTTCTCTTTATGATTATACTTGACAAAATCTTAAAGCATATATCCTGTTTTTCATTTGTTTGTCTTACAAAGAAAAAGTAGGAAAATTGAACATCATTTCTTCGAATAAATTAAACTTATACAAATAATCAGCTATAAATATTGCACATAATGGCATCAAACCATATGTGTCCTCTGTCTGACCCATCACTTATCTACTATTCATACATCACTTTTCTTCTTTCCCGAAGCAATCTTCTGGTGAATCCAATTCAATCCAGGTCAACCCCGTACTTCACAATCCATATGTCCTACCCATTGCACAACACCCTGCACATATCCCCTACGTCGTAGACAACAGATTCTTACAGCATGACCTCCTAGTCACATGTGCCGCCAGTTTATCCTTCCTACTGAACCTCCGAGAACAATTGGTGCATTGAAAAGGCTTTTCGCCAGAATGAAGACGACGATGTCGGGCGAGATTCGACGCGTGAGCGAAACGCCTGGGGCAGAGGTCACAGGGGTAGGGTCGTTCACCAGTGTGACGTCGTCTGTGCTTGTTGTGGTCACCAAGGTGGGTGAAAGATTTGCCGCAGAAACTGCAGATAGCTCGGGGTTTTGCTGATGTGCCACTATTGCTGATGCTACTGGCGGCGGTTGTACGATCGTCCAGGGGTGGAATCATGGGGGTGATGAGTTCAGGATGATGGGGTTGATTTGAGATTGCTGGGTGATGACTGGGTGGAGTGGCTTTTCTGTAAGAGAGAAAGAAGATTTCGTTCGTTTTAGAGATTTTTGTGATTATGCATTTGAAATTTATTGTTTGCAATTTTTACGTTTTTGTATAATTATTAAAAATTGAATTTTTGAAGAGTTTCATTCATGATTTTGTCGTAATTGACATTTTAAGGGAGCATAATCAAAGTCGATCGTGTAATCGTATATATGTCTAGTAGTAAAATATAAACACGACTCTGTAGGATAAAAATTTGTACTGATCAATTTTAAATGATTATTTATTATTTTTACAAAATCTTCAAGTTCGAGAGCGTATCTTGCAATAATTTTTCTGTTTATTTCAACATGTTGTATAAGAGTCTGATACACTGATGTAAACATTTTTGTGTAATGACTTTTATGATTCTTTTCATACTCATAAAATTGTATAAGATATATAATTGACAATTATGGTTGACGCTTTCATTGTTCTTCTTTTGTTTAATTTTTTGCCTCAACTGTTTGTCATTATAATGCTTTAATTTTGCATCATAAGGATCATAAGCGTATCTATATCATTGACAATAAACTAAAGTATAATTAGTGACTACACAATTTTCATGCATCAGATAAAACTTGCAAAGGTCATTTCTAAGTATAAAGATTTTTTATCCATCAGTTTTCAGAAACCAGCGGTGATACTTTTCGCGTTACAATGATTCACAATAGATATAATGTTCTTGTCGATAATAACGATTTTATTATTTGCTATTTAAATTAGTCGTCAATAATCGTACGATTTTTGCAAAAAAAAAAGATTATTGCAATGAGCTTAATATACATTTCAACTACTAGCACGTAATGAATTTATAACAACATATAACAATAATACACCGACTCACCTATTTGCTTCCAAAACAGTATAATCCGAAGCTTCCTCAGATCCAACGGGTCCAATATAGGGTTGCCTATTGACCTCCATAACAACATCAGTCTCCGGACCTTTTGAAAAATCCAACAAACACTCCACATCAGCGTCAGCACTGGACATAACGATTCCACCCTTCAGTACTGCAGCGAAATTTAACGCCCTGTCATTGTCGTACATCTCAACAAAAGTTCACCGCACTCGATCAATAAATTATACACAAATATATTCTAATATATGTCACACTTCCTTATGTCGTTGCAAGAATTGGCATAACGACCACCGATTCGTTTACAATATACTAAATCGCGCACGTTTTCCGTGAAAAACCGCAACAAAAAAAAAATGTGTTCAGAGGTCCGACCGGTTCTGATGTCGACCGCGCGCTAGGCTGAAAAAACTTGTAATAGGTGCGTACTATATACTCCCGCGCGCGTCAAACAGGATCTCGGAAGCGCCATTCGATCGTTATCGCATCGTCGCCAGAGTGGTGTACATCACACTCGAGATATAGGAGGTATACCTACCTAACTCTCCAGAGTTTCGAGTGGCCGGCTGGAGAGCAGACGGCATCAGCCGCGCGGAATAAATGGTGGGGATGGAGTTAGGGAATACCCCGCGTTCGGGGCTTCCCCGCAAGCATCAAAACAGCAGCGAGCTGCGTCTTCTTCTTCTTTCTTGCTGCGGGTCTTTCTCGGTGTGTGTATGTAGAAATATCCATACATACATATTATGCATATTGGATGTGCTGACAATCTGTTGGATATGTATTATAGGTATATTGGATTGTTCATTTCATTGGTGATTGGGTTGACGACTGCAGAATTTCCCACGTTGTCGTGGTAAAAACGGTGACGCGGCGATCGATGAATAATTGTTTTAACATCAGTTGGGCTTTTTCAGTCTGAGATTGTAGATGACGGCGAAACTGTCTTTTATTTTCGTTTGTTTGATCGCAGATGTGAATTTGATCGCTGATTGGCGAGTGAGTATAGTATTGTGTGGGCGGAGGATCTTGACGTGTACTGGTGTTTGCGATAAGTGTTGTGGGTTTGATTAGCTACCGAAGTTCGACGATTAGAGATGGGAAAGTCCAACTTATTTCGCCTTTTTTTTTGTCGGTAATGAACTCGACGCTTTTATAGGCTTTCGTTTATTTTGGGATTATTTATTCAATTTCGTTGTAGGATATTGCAGGACGGGAAAACCAGTTGATGTGCGCGTTTTCTTTTTAATACTTCTGGGGTAAAACACAGATGTTTTCCTGTTCGTTCATTTTGGTTTTATTTTTTATTTAACTGCTCTGGACTCTCCACGTGGGAAGATATAGCTAGACCATATAGCAACCGCAAAGTTGTAAAATGAGGAAAACCCGTAGCTTTATCTTAAGCGTATGTATGTATACCTATGGAAGAAGCGAACAGTGAGTTGCTTTTTAAAATGGGTAGTAAAAATATGACTTACTTTTTATTTTTGTTCGCTTATCGTTTGAATGTAAAATTATTTTTTTTTTGACCATCCTTCACATATGATCCTACTTTTATTAAAAATGTGTTTAAAAAATTGGCGGATAAATCTTAGTATAGCTACACTTATTTTATTACTATTTTTATCTTCTTTTAATAATAAATTTAGAAGCCGCTAATGCAGATGCATCATCATTTATCGCCAAGTCAGAAGTAATAAACTTTAATGCATGAATGAAAATTATAAAACTACTTTATTCTTATACTTACATACATGATGTTTAAGGCTCCATATTTTATCTCATTACCACTTCAATTTCGTGATGCAAATTGTCTTAAAAACTATACACAATCAACTTTGCAAGTTTCTGCTTATAAATTACAGAATTTCTTAAACTAAGTACTTAAAAATTATTTTGTTGATCACAATAACGTTATGCATTCGACATTCACACTTGTAAAAGTCATACCATTCGTGTTCGTAAAGGAAAATCATTTTAGCATTCAACGCCATTACATAGTTGGTATAAAAATTTTATGACAACATTTTATTAAAATTAAAAAATTTCTTAAATTTCTTAAGGATATTTGGACTGATATTATTAAAACCTATTTATTCTTCATATATATTTTAATAATTTTATTATAAAATAATAAATATCTTTCAGTATTTAAAACATTGTTTAAATTCTATGTTTATTGACATAATTATCAAGAGTATAAAAATGTATTTATTTTTTTTAAATATAGAAAATTCGTCTTTTGTCGGTAAAAAAATAAAAATAAAAAAATCTGCATTCGAAGTCCGTTCATCTGCTCATATAATTCTTGGGGACTCAAGCCTTCTGGGTCAGATTTTTATTTGTATGTTTTAATGCCTGTTAAAATAAAAAAGAATTTGTAAAAGTTATCTTATAATGACGTTGATTGCTTAAAGATTATCACACACAACAATCAATTTATAGTAATTCACATACAAAAATTAATTAAGTACTCAACAGCAATAATCAAAAAAATGTTGCTAAAGATATGCATGAGTATTCTAACTTAAAGTTACCACGTCTACAATGTTTTGATTGATACACTCATAAGCAAATGAGGTACAATATTTTTCATAATTCATGAATGATTAGATCGCAAAGCTGACATTGCTGACGTGTAAAAGCGATTCCTATTCTTATATCACAGTATAAATCACTATTTTGACATTGTCTTAAAAACGTGATTTTTAATAATTTGTTACTTGTTTTCGTTCAGAAGAACAAATTATTTCATTCATTATAAGGAATGGTATTTTTCCAATTGGCCGGCAAATGAAACATTTCAGCCATTTTTTAAAACAAGAAAAAACACAAAAGTTGCTGAAAATTTCAATTCAAATTTAACGAAGATCTTTTACTATAAATATCTAAACTCGAAAAAAAAATACGATACCTTGATCTAAATTTAGCGTAACAATAGCTGTGTTATTAGTTTTACAGTTATACTACAAACAGATATTTGTACATTAATCAGTACAAGATCTTCATCGTTTTCTATAAAATAATGTAAAAAGCTGTTATTAATTCTAGCATCACACACGTTAATACTCAAAACCAGTGAATCAGAGATAGACGCGAACTTTCATATTGCAATACTGAATATATAAATGCTAATAATTATCTCGAGTGAAAGTCGCAAGTACATCTTGATTTTAATCTCGCACGAAGTTTGAAATTTCCTTCATACCATCAGTCGAATCTCTTTAAATCGACTTTGCATCATAAATTTAAATCAATCGATACCAATCCACGATTAATAAAAATCCCCAAAACAACTCTATATCAATTAAACTTCTCCCCCTCGCGTCTACCTCCGTCACCTCCAAAAAAACTCCCAAAAACCACTCGACAATTCACTCAAAAAGCGAAAACAAGGCCAGTGACGAGCAGCAGACTCGCAGCGATCGTCACTGGGCTTCCCATGAGCTCAAAGCCCGATGAACTGGCGGCGCGCAACTCGCTCAGTATCAGCGGCAGCCAATTGGCAATCGACGATCGGACCTTCTCGTCGACATGGTTGATCTCGTTTTCGCTTGGGTCGGCTACAGTATTCTTGTTTTTGCTACTCGTCGACCTGGGCGGATAAGACATCGGGTTGGGCTTGTAGTTGTTGCATCTGGGGAAACCTTGTGGTACCGGGGCAAAGTCCTCGTGTTCGCCGATCTTGAAGACCAGAGCCATTCCTACTTCCGAATGGAACTCGATGTGGCAGTGGAAGAGCCAGTAGCCTGTTGGCGAAATTGATTGTTTGGGTGATGTTTGAGTATATATAGAATATTTAAGTATATTTTCATTTTTATTTTACTTTACAGGAATATAAAGAAAAATCAAGTCTGGAGTGGTTATCTATTATCAATCTATACTATTTTATATACCTGATCATTATCGTATATTTACTTATATATTTTCCTCATTAGATTCCAACACGAGGAAAGTTACTTCAAAAATATAAGTAGCATTTTTATACTGCTAAAGGAAAGCCATATAAATAAAGTCCATGTAATAATAAAATATAATAATAATTAACTGAACCAAATCCTAATATTCGTGATCTTAAAAGCATGATTTTCAACTTGACAAAAGAACTACTTACAATGGACTCAAGGATTAACGAAACAATAGCATCGAAAAAAAAACTGTTGAAACTAATCAATTACGATTCAAGTCCTCGCAACTGATCTATCGATTGAAACTGTTTGTCAAGCAAAATAAAACACAACAGTAAAGCAGAATCTTACCTGGATTATCAGCAACGAATCGTATGACGGTATAGCCGCCGTCTGGTACCGTGACCGTGTCTTTAATTGGGGCTCGATCGAGCTTCCTGTGAATCCGACCTTCGCGATCGGCTCTCTTCACGTCCTCGAGCGTCACGTTCTTCGCTAGTCGCTCCATCGCGACCACGCGAAAATCGTGTCCGTGAAGGTGAAACGGATGGTTAGCGTCATAAGGTAGACCTGCGTGACAACGTACAGCATATAGTCAATGTTTTGCATGATATGATTTTTTTTTCTCACCGCGCGGCTTAGCACACATTCGGTTCGTCGAACCCGTGTTTATAGCGATTTTCCTCTGACGCGAGTATATTAGAGAGAAGGTTTTTCTTTGCCATTGTTGGAAAATCGTATGCACTTATAGTCGCGTGAGTTGGAGATTAATCGATGTGTGCGTAAGCTACGCGGAGAAAATTGCATATACTTAGTTTTTTTTCGAATATTCTATTTTTAATTATATATGAGCCGTGTCTATTTTCTGAAGCGTGATGAAAACGCTGAATTTTAATTAGTGATGTGCACGCGGCGATTAGTCGTTATTGGGTTATTATTGTAGTTTTTCATGGGCTGGTTTTATTTGAAAATTTACGATCGAGATCGAGATCGGTATATGAATCTTTTTAATTTTAATTAGTGCGATACTCTGTGAGGGAGGATTAAATATAGGAAACAGACAATCGCGCGGGCACGTGCAAGTGTAATAAAGATTAATTGCCAATATTTGCAGATTGCTGCATCTCATTACGGAGCGTGTAACAGTATTTTACAATTGAAGGAAACTGATGAAATTTTTTATTTCTGAATTTTAATTTTTAAATATTAATTTAATCATGAGTAAATTGCAATACCATTAGATATTAAGCAATTAAAAAAAATAAAAATTAAATTAGAATATTTTTTCTTTAAATTTTACAAACTCGATACAGCTATTACACGTAAAATTTTCCTCAAATTGTACGTATACCATAAATTATTAATCGACCGATAAATATATTATTGCATCATTATAAGTGAAAATAATACATCTCTTATAAAGGAATCAGTTATTCTCAACAAATCGAAAAATCCGACATGCAAATAACTCACACATCACGACACGTGAAAGTAATACTACAAGAGAGGAAAATCGGCGAAAAAAAGAATCGTCTCTCTCCCTCGGAGGCCTGATATGTATACATAAAACAATACGCTCGAGCAGCACGTGCTTCTTGTGTAACGGAACGCGCAGTGATTTATCGGAGCAATTACATACGCGCCATCCTATATAATTTTTCTCATCTCACTATATTCTCTCTCTCACTCTCTCTCGTCTAGTCCAGTATAATAGACCGTTCGAGGACAATACACTTATACGTGTATATATGAATATGCATATATACATACGAGAGCCGTCAGAATTTAGAACACCTTGTTTCATCACGAGTCTCGTTTCTCGTGAAATTCACATCTCTTCAAGAAACACATATATATGCCAAAATAACAGGATAAAACTGTAGAGACGCGATGAGAAGTGTCCAGAAATTTCGAGCATATATACCTTCGTCGACGAGAACCAGTTCCACGACGCTGTTGAGCTTCACCTGCAGCACATGAGGACAAGTGCAATAGTCAGTGACGCAACCCTCGACGGTGCTCGCGTTGCAAAACGTGCTCGAGTCAATTAGCTCCGTCTGTGACATCAGCGGGAACGACGGCATCTTCATCGATATGTGATTCAACTGCGGCGTGCCCACCTTCTGCTTTACTGTAAACCATAGTAAAATCAGTAGTCTTTTAAAAACTGTTTAGAGCCGCCGCGAGCGCGTGATTTTTATCACATGTTACGACGGCTTTTATGCGTGAAACATTGTTGGGAAAGGTCTCGGCGCACACGTCATCACACACGTGCGGTTGAACGCCTTGCGGTTAAGTGGATTCGAGCGTTTGTTTTAATCCGTTGGTTGGAAAAAAAGGTATTGTTGGCGAGGAAAAGGAAAAAGTTTATGGATGCAGTATGTAGTATGACTTTTTTTTAAATTTTAAACAGTTGCCATTACGTCAGAATTTTTAATAAACCGATTCATACATTTTCATAGTTAAGAGAACCAATGAAAATAAATGGTTCATGCTGTTATAAATATTTCAAAGATGTGACTAATATTATTAGGGGAAAACATTTTTCTTACCTTGGTTATAGCCGTAAAGATCCTTGCGATGGAAATCGGCGTTGTCTTTAGCATAAAAGTCGTAAGAAATGTAGAATTGGTAGTCTGGTTCTCTTGTATTGGCTGCGTCGTCTTTATCCAGAGCTTCGAGATTCGGAATACTTAGAATCTCTTTTGTCTCCGTTCCTTTGTTCAAAGCGTTGATTTGCTGTAATATTTGATGAATGCATTGTAATTGTAAATAGTTTGATCGATTGTTGAAAAATGATTCTATTGAAAGGTGCTATTAAATCAATTATTATACGAATGAATTTTTACAATATATACTTCTATTTCAATTATGCAAAAACTGAAAGATAATCAAATACTGAGGATTTATAACGATTTGATTTGAATAATGGATATCGATTTTTCTATTGTTGCAAAAATTTTAAACAAGTCATGAAATATACCATGTTCATTGCTTCCATAGGCGGTAAGTCGTAGGCAACGTCTTCCTCGGGATCCTCGTCCGGTGCACCTTCATATCGTAAAATAGCTACTTGATAAGCTTTGGTGAATCTGGGACCACAGTCGAGTAAACCCCTGAACCTGATCCAATAGTTGCTGATATTCTGATTCGTTTCGACGATGATATCGAACCTCTCGCCGGCATAAGTAACCAAAGACTTGGCTAAGAAAACAATTTAAAAAAAAAGAAAGAATTTTGTTAAATTAATCGTTGTATAATAATTAAAGTATATAATCCATAACAAGAGTACATCATCACTTACCTTCGACCGGTTCCAAATCTCTACCGTCCGAGCTGACGACCCAAATCGTGTGGTTATCAACCGACACTTCAATGGGACAGTTTAAGAATTCAGCGTTCATAATTCGAAAACGATGCTTGGCGTTCTGCAAAAATTAGAATAAATAAGTCTTTATGAGCATGACGAATCGTTTTACCTATTAGACGAGTCATGTGCTTCCACTTATGAAAATATGCGCGTAGAAAGTTAAGTTAAAGCTATCATAAATAGGCGCCACTCTGTAACGCTCTAAGGTCAAAATTTCATCATTGCACCTTGATAGTGTCGTTTACGTCAATTCACCGGATCATAAAAACTAACCGTATACTCACGCCTCGTGTAAAACTGGGCAAAACAGTTTACGGAATATATATTTTATTACTATACGCTTAAATGTATCTAATATGTACCGTGAAAACTGTAATTATTCGAAAATTACTCTTCGAAGAAATAAGGAAAAATTTGATTTTGTTAATTTAAAATAGCGTACATGGTACATTATGCTGCACGATTAATTTTTAATAAAAATTCACGAACAATACCGATCGAAATCGCTGACCAAACCATCATGCAAAAAAGAATTCGAAGATAAAAACAGGACCATAAACAACAAGCTTCCGAAAATAATTACGGATCACCGCATCAATCATCGATTATTGCGTATACACACCAAACACGACACGGCAAAGGTAAACACGTCCGGAACCTCCCAACCCAATCGGGCATCGGACATTCTCTTTTTACATGTATACATACATATACGTGCACTCGTCGTGCGTCACGCGCAAGTGTCGAAAAAAGAGGAGAAGAAATTTCGAATCTGCCGGTATACTTACAAATGTATTCGCGCATGTGAGCCTGTGTAATTCGACGTTACATAATACGTGTAACCGGTATACAGAAAGAGATGATTGGCAAGTAATCGAGAGCAAGTTGCACAATAATGAGTGTTTCGAAGAGGCAATGACTCGGAGATGAGTACCAAGAAGGTCGTCTCGAGCCGTAGTTTTGATACTCTTCAAGCTTAATTTAACTAGATTTTTTTTCATTTTACAGAATCATCTCGTCTACATATCCGCGTCCGATTCTGCGAACATCCCGTTCACTTCTCGAAAACAGCCTATAAAACGTCAGCGCCTCAAAGAGAAAAAACGGGGAACCCCGAAAACAGTCTCACGCAAGTCGCTCTTCCGGGTATCAGCAAAACAAAGCCGTAAGGAACAAAAAATATCCTAATAATCATGCGTATATCCTTTACCGGTTTGACGTCGAAAACAGCAGTAGGCATGACACCGGCAACGCCATCACGCTCTGGTAGATCTGTAAATCTTCCGAGACCGTTGATCAGTAGATTCGGCGGTTTGTTGTCGCCGATGCCATGATAATGAGCCAGGAATTTGTCTAAACCCATCTCGTGGTCCCAGTCGGAGATAACCATGTAGTGCTCGTCATAGTCGTACAGGTTGCGAAGCTGATCCCGCTTAGGCTGGCGACGTACGACCATAGGTCCAAACATACCGTCACCGCGTTGGAAACCTGGAATGAAAGGGTTGATTTAAAAAAAAGAATTATTTTAAAGTAACACTGGTACAGGATAGAGCGCAAATTGTGAATCAGTATACAGTAACAGATGCAGTATATAAGACTTACTTCCAGACAGAATAGTTTTGATAAAAAAAAGAAATTAAGATCCTAGACACGTTCCTATTTTATAATACGCGGCTCTTTCCTACAAATTTATCTGTTAGATCATATGTCTCTCTCCGTTACCTAGACAGAAAGATAGGAAGAAAGAGCGAAGAAGGAAAACAAACGAAATGCATACAAATTAAAAGAAGTAGTATATATACATATGAATCAGAGAAAGAATTCCGTTGAGGCATCTAGCGTGATATTTACTTCTCAACTTCCGCGCATATAATTTAGACTCTATTCGCTATCTTTATACTTGTATCACGCGCATTTTACTGCAACAACATTTTGTAATTGATGCAACGGTAAAGCTCGTCTTGAAATTGTTAATACATGAAATACCCGCGTTATATATCTATATAAGCCTTTCGTATACGTAACACAATCTGCGTAGCGTTTGATGACGAAATAAAAAATTTGATCGATCGCGTAAAAATTGTCGCGTATCTTCCTGCAACAGAAACTCGTCATTCATGCTTTATCACGCTCGTTTACGGCGTGCAACTAAGGCTGCAGGAGATAAAACAAAGCTTCTTTATGCAAAAATTATTTACACTGTGGAATTGAGCTTGACGCTTTCATCGAGAGCTTAAACCGCTCGTTTGTGCAGCATTTCTGATGTTGTGCTTATCGCATTTAATTGTTGATCTTCCTCGATAAAGATTTAGGATTAAGTTTTCATGTAAAATAACAAAAAAAAAACAAGATTCTTTAACAACGAGGAAAATTTAGTTTCCGACCTACATCCAACAGTCTCCAAATGAAGCTTTCCACTTCTTCACTTTTCCTCATTTCCCTAAACAGCAAGTATCACGCAAATAAACTTTCAATGCCAGGCGCGACTAAATTTAAACCAATACAAAGGAGATCAACTCTCCATATTTCTTATTTATACAACTTACCCACGTGCGAGTGCCAAAAATGCGTTCCAGGAGTCTCGGCGACGAATGTGTAGCGGAAGGTATCTCCTGGAAGGATGGGACACTGGCTTACCATAGGTGTACCGTCCATATAAGGGCTGGTACGCATGTGCTGGCCGTGCCAGTGTACCGTCGTACTGTCGGCGTGCATCATGTTCGTTACGTCGACTACAACGGTGTCACCCTCGCAGACCTGTAGTGATAGAAGAAAAGAAATTTTCTATTATTGCAAGTTCTGATTATATTTATTTTTTGACTTGACGTTAAGATATTTTATTTTTATGCGTTTTATACGATATACGTTATTAGTAGTTGTCAACTCTAATGTGACTTGACATGTTGTAAAATTTCCTATCGCACGTTTTTCTTTGAGTCATTCTCTGGAACATTAGGATGGAAATCTCGCTCAAGTCTGTAAGTACATTATTCAAACATGGATTGATTGAAAAATTCAAATATCAGGTCGAAACACGTGAGCTATATACAATGTATCTCAGCTCCAACTATCAATGATTTATCTATGATCCATGAATATTCAAGACTAAAACCGCACGAGTAGTATATAATATATGGCTCGATGGAAATCCCATCACAATCATATATAAGAATCATTTTCCATCATTTTATTGAAAATCACAAAGTTTATGTTTCAGCTAATTAGAGTCGTTAAATCGCGACTTATTGCTCGAAAAATTTATTGTCTCATTAGAAACACAAATATATGCGTCGGAAAAACTGATGAAAAAGATGCAGCTCGTGATTCTTTGAATAAACCAATGCCGTAACGAGACAATAACTGCGGCTGCACTGAATTCATTTCACGCGTCATTCCCTTTTCCTATTATTACCGCCTTTACATTGGACAGTGTATTTTATCATATAGTTGACAAAGAAGACAAACAATTTTTTTTATTGAAATCTTGTTATTCAAGATTCTTTGTATATCGTTTGAGAAGTTTGAGATTCAAGTGCACTTTAACAGACAAATTTCAAGAGGCGTGAAAAAAATATAAGTATAACGGTTGCAAATTAAACGAAACCGTTGCAGCAATATAAGCGTCTGACGCAGGTAATTGGTCAATCAAATTATCAAAGAATTTTGCAATAATTTTCATAAAAAGCGCATATTAAGAGTTCATACAACTACGCCCATTAAATACAATAAATTACACATCTTTATCAATGACTCACACTATAACAGCATCACTATAGCTTCATTCGAAACCCTCATAAATTTTAAAATCGATTCTCGCTACACTTCTCTCTTGCATCACTTGTATATAATATATCGAATTCAATTCTCGCCTTTGTCTCGCGCCTTTTTTCCTCATATATGTATATCTTAGCTTCCTACTCCGGCATAATCGTAATATCATAATCGCTATATGATAATCTAACTTCGACGCGTGTGGATATAAGAATTATGCGTTTAATTGAGAATCGCGTGCACCCGTTGCGAGAAGGATATAGAGGCACGTGAACGATCCCGGAACCTTGTGGTGAGGAACATCGAAGGACGACTCGTTTGAATGAAGACGAGTTTAAGAGTTGCAGATTGTCTGACTGACAGAGGGTCCTAAAATACTATTTTTGAGTTTGTGTTTTATGTGAAGAGAATTCATTTTTTTGGGGGGGGATTTATATTTGAATTTTCGGAATGCTAATATAAAATTTAAAAAAAACAGTCTTATTATATATAGGAAAAGTAATAAT
>UCQR01013724.1:0-13698 GCA_900474235.1 Cecidostiba semifascia | reverse complement strand
GCACGAGAGTAATTTGATTAATCGACGATCGTTTAAAAATAGGAATCAAATTTTCAAAAGGAATATCTTGTGTCATCGTATGATCTTGATTCCACAGACCACAGACATTCCTAAAGGCAAAGGCGAAACTATTTTAAATGTTGCGAAATCCTATATATCCATCAAGACAGAATAAAAGATGAAGTCGTCATTCGAGCATGCGTATAGAGAGAGAAGAAAAAAAAAGAGCAGTACACATATTTTAATGGAGAATCGAAGTGTAGTCACGTGCGGCTGTCTGATGCAGCCGACTATTCTGCGAAACACAGCACCATCATAGAGGCTACATCCGTCACGAGTGATGTAGGTGTATATCCGCCGTCAGAAATGCAGATTTTTTTACTAATACCGATGCAGCATCGAGAGGTTTTTGAAATTCCAGAATGTCTATACTTTGTGAATTTTTTTATGAGGCTACGCTTTTTTTGGGGGCACAGACGTCAAGACTAGAAGAGGATAGAGGATATGAATCTATAGAAAAACTATATCTGAACTGATTTGTAACTATTGATATGAAAGAATTTACGTTTTATAAAGTACGCTGAAAAATAACAATTTTCAATAGAGATTGTTGTGATATATCATACAATGTTGAGGAGATGCATATATACGAATCTTATTTCTCCCGCAGTCAATTATAGGTCTATCGAGTTTCCGGAGAGATAGCATTACACAGATATAACGAGACTCAAGTAAAATCAAGATTTGCATCTGTAGCTCTCATCTCGCAGAAACAATTCTCAATAGAGACTCCCATCATAATCATGCCCACATATGCAACGCGACAAAAAAGTACTCGCCTTTTTTACGTTCTTATTATATGTACTTATGGAAGTATACACGCGAGCAGACTCTCGTAGACCTTGTCTGCTTGCAATAAAACCAATAAAAAGCTGCTTCCATACCGGCATAATAATGTGTATAAAGCAATTTAGCTATAACTAATCAGTAGACTTTAATGTTTTTTTTTCTCTACAACTTCAATAATAAAAGGAATATCAATGATTAATATATAGCACTGTAGATATAATAATATTATTCGATCCTTCACACTTGATCGAACCGCGCGTGATTCAAAATTCCCGCGCGCACGACGCGCACGTATATATTCTACTGCAAAATCTCTCCGCGAAAGACCTTCGGAAGGTCGTGAGCCTTGCCATTTACCGCATCAGTAGCCGGTTGTTTTACGGTTCTAAGCCTGACCTTGTCTCTTCTCAGCTCTTTCTCTGCAACGATCTCGGCGCGCAATATTATCCATCTTCGCGAATATAACCGGCGGCTGTATTATAATAAGGAAACGATTTTTTGCTTCCGTTTTCCGTAAAACTGACGCCGGTCGAGATTCTTGTTTGTTTGTTTTTTCAGCCGATGGCTTTTGTTCGCGAGTTACGTATTTTATTCTCTCAAGCCAGTTATTTTTTTTATGTGCGTTATCCTGCGTGCGGATACATGGATTGACGTAACGCAGTGGACGAGCGGATTCGATATGGTTTTTTTGACGCGGTGGAGGTGGACGAGTTTTAACTTTTAAATTTCCCGCGCGTATTGAAGGTGATTAGATATATCGAGAGGGAAAAATCAACGAAACGGCACATATTAAACGATGACGATGATTATTGAATTAGATGCACAGGTTTCTCACATGCGCAAGTTTTGTAGTGAAGATTTATGGATTTATCAAGTGTGTGTGTGTGAGCACAAGTTTATCGATTCGTATGAATAGGAATTGAATGTAGATTTTGGGAAGTGTAACCGTTATCTAATAGTTTTTACTGATTTTCCACGTGAGATATACATTTGTATAAAAAAACTTATGGATACGTATTTATTTAGCTAACAAATATAATTTACACAGATGCTATTTCATATACTTTTTTTAATACTTTATACTAATGCCTGATTTCTAAAAAATCTCGGATAACAATGTAAAACAGACATTTTTATTCATTTACCTAATAATAATTACACATATCGGCATTGACTTTTTTTCATTTAAAAATATACCCGGTAGGTCGATCAGTATACAAATGATAATTGTATGCGTTCCAGTTTTTAATCCTATGCACATATAGTTATAGCGAAAACAGTAAAACGCTGCGGTGTGTTGCTTCTTATATAGATTTGAGCAGCGGACTGTCATAGAATATGAATAGAAAACTCCACGTTTCACCGTGACGTTACATAACTCGACGTGTAATAATATACCTATAATATATGGGTAAACGAAATTCGCAAACTTCTAGAAGTTCAAGATTTCGCTATATATACACGCGCAATATATCCCAACCAATAATATCATACCTTATTTAAAATTCTAAAAATAAAGAAGATGAATTATCGCTAAACATAAATATCTCAATGAACACACGCTCGTCCATAATTCTTTCAACGCTGCAATAGTTTTCAATGCTCATATTACAAAAAAAAAAAAACAATAAAGATCTCACCTCAACGGAGGGTCCAGGCATCTGCCGATTGACAACAACAAGTGGTCTGCGCACACCGTCGGCCGGTATGCAATGAGGTCTGAAGCAATCGGTGCGATTGTAGGGACAGTCGTAACAGGCTTTGCTCATCGCGTAGTACTGCTCGATGTGGAAGCTGTAGTGGCATTCCATGGCAGGCTCGTCGTCCTTGCAGGCACGACGACAGGGGTGTCGACTCCAGTCCACAAGATCGGCATTTTCCTCGTTCGCCGCTTCGTCCAGCCAGAATGGCTCGCTGTGGTACGATGTTACTACGCTGTCTGTTGAATGGTTTTTCTTTTTAGGTCATGAAATTGTTCTTTTTTTATAGGTGAATCGTTTGAGATGTAGAAAGTGCTTTGACAGCTTGGTCTTTTTTTTATTAAAGTTAGATTAAATAAAATAGGTTAAATAAATAAATAAGATCCAAAGACAGCTTTTACAACGTATTTTTTTTTTAAATTACTGCTAATTAACTTTCTTCGTACGTACTGTTTATTTATTAAATAATTATGGATATCTTGTTCAAGTTGCAAACAAATAAAATCCGAAGACTTTATTTCCAGAGTATATATTTTTAAGAATTATTATTAATTAACTTTCTTATTGTTATATTGTTTATTTAATATGATAAAAAAAATTGGATATATTGTTTAAATTACTCACCATCAGAAAAACATCGCTGTAAAGCCACCTGCAGCAGCACGAAAATCAAAATTTTTCCGCCCATTATGTGTGTGTGTCTGTGTTTTTCTATAAACACACAAGAAAAGAGAAAAATTTCACTCTATTATGTCTCCGAAGTCACTAAAAAATTACACACAGTTCTGTAGTATATATGTAAGAGAATTACTTGGAGAGAAATATCAAAAATGCAAATAAACAGCTGCTTTGCACATCACATTAGCTATCGACAAATCGCGTTCTCTTCAACGCTTATTGACTTAGCGCTAAATGCCTGCTCTTTGAAACTATATGCGTTATTTTTATTTTACAATTCGAGAACATTGACTCGAAATGAAATTTATTACAATCTTGCAGCTGCACTTTCTCTTTTTAGTAATTCATTTTGTATAATTAATATTGTATTTTGAATTAATTGAATAATTAAAACAAAAAAAACAAAAAAAATGAAAATAATTTCGTATTCACCTCGACTAAAACTTCAGTACTGAAAAATCGATCGCTATTGCACTCGCGACACCGGCAACCAACAACTCCGCGTCTCTGTAACTATACAACTCGCTTATATTCGCGCGATGCTCGCGCGATCGCGGCTATCTACAAAGTAAACTCGTCGCATACACCGGTCGACTACTGGACCGTCTCTCGCCCGTGTATATACACGGCCCCACGCGCTATCCTATAAGCACACCTGGACTGTATAGTTATATACTCTGCTGCTCCTTCGGAAAACGCACGTACGCACACGCATCAAGTCCGGATGAAGAGAGAGAGTGAATTCGCGCGTCACTCTCCAATATGCGGTTTCTATATATACTTAATCAGCTCAAGTATGATGTAAAATCTGATGCGTATAAAATACCGTGTTCCAGGAAAGGGTAAGGAAAACAGGGGATTCCCATACCAGGTTGCTGGTGTGGTGGTAGTGGTTTTGTGGCAAAACCCTGTGTTTTGTGTGGTTTTGAAGGATATTGATGCGGGGGATGATTGATGATATATGGCGTTTAGGGAAACTGTATATAGCTCGTTATCGAGTTTGCAACAGTGTTGCGAGAATTCGACGTTTTTGTTTATTAACTGCTTTTCCAAGAGTTGGGATAATTGATGATTACTGGAATAATGAGTTGAGTGTTGGTTTTTTTTTGCGGCGTAAACGATTCGATTCTGTAAAAAAAATGAGCGTTTGGAATTATGATTACGTTGAGGAGTAGAAGAGAAAATTTTTAAAATATAGAACGAGTTTGTTCGGCGGTATCTTCAAATTGCAGTGCGGACGTCGCGCGCTATTTAAAATGTCAAAAGGGCGCTTTTCTTATCAACAATTTGCAAATGCAATTGCGCACGAAAGGAATATATAATACACTGGAAAATTTGGTTATACTGAACTATACTTGGATGTCGGTAAGAAAATGAATTACATTCCTAATTCTCGATTCGAGACGTGTAACGCAATGAGAATAGGATTTTCCTATAACCGTCACGTGTCATCTGTCTAGAGTTTATCTAATACCGCGACGTAATATTATGGCAGTTGTAAAACTTAATAATACAGTGTTTTTCCAGATATCGTTATATATTGCACTATATAATATATCCTGTACTCAAAATAAAACTTCGTTCTGCAGCCTGGTCACGTAGCTTCTCGAACTTTTTGATTTAATAATACATAACAGAAGATCACGAAAAGGTGCGCATCTTCAGACCTTGAAATCCAGAAAAGTGTGTCAATACCAAGTTTACAGTATAGGAAGATCCTCAATTTCATTGTAAAAAAAAACACACCGTCTTCCCTTCTTTCGTTCCCGAAAAAAGAAAAATGTACACACGACCTGCCATAAAGATCTCGTTGCGGCAATAATACCGCTCTGGCATTGCACCGTCATTACTTTATTATTGTGAAACCCTTCCTATCTTTATACTTCCATATACATATAACGAGTGAAAAAAAGAATATGAGAAATGCCATATATACGACTACAAGCGCTACACAAAAAAAAATTGGATTGCCTCAGCACTAATTACTTTATAAACACACACACAGAGATCGCGATTAAATTTCGCGACTGTCCCACAAAAAAAAAAAATAAAAACTCTATAATATAGCCATATCTCTCCTATACGACAATCATTCGCTGGCGCATATAACATCGAAACAATTGCGCTATGCGCTCAAGGACCATCACACATACACACATGAGGGAGAGAGAGAGAGAGAGAAAGAAAGCCGTCGTCGTGAAATTAGTCGTGTCGTTTAAGGAGGATGCGCGCGTCGTGATGGATAATTGCATTTACGAAATACCACAAACGCGAGGCCATGCTTGCCCCTGACCAGTTTACTCGTCGTTATAGGTGCAGCACCGAGTGTTTGATTATATATGAGGTGTGATTGACTGGTGATTTTTTTATTTGTGAAGGAATTTTTGAAACTTTAAAACTTTAAAAACGTTTAAGTATAATTTTATAAGTGTTCGAGCATATTATATGTGCTTGATGACTATAAATGTGCAAGTTTTCAAACGCGTTCTTATTAGATGATTGACTAAAGTGGTGCAATGTTTATAACGTTGTCTTCGTCGCGTCTGATGATAAATTTATGTACATTTTTTTTATCACGGTCTATAACTTGTCAATCATTTTAATACGATATATACGCACGTTTTATTTTCCACGATTTCCCGTTCGAAATATATAAGGAAGTATAGAAATATGAAGATTTTTCATAAAAATGCAGTATACGACATGCATCAGGTGTAATTATAATTATTTAGAAATCAATAAGGTAAAGAAAAGTATGGGTTTATGCGAGCGCGCGTTTAAAGTGACGAAAGAGAAATTTGATGATTGACGATTCGATTTGAAAATCAATTTTTCTTATCTTTGTTAGCTAACACATCATTAAGTTTTATTTATTTAATGATGAAGTGTATATAATGAGAAGCGCGTCTACAGGCTTTTTACATGTCGAAACGAAATTTTCGTATACGAGTATTATTAGAAAATACGCGAAAATTCTAATTAAATGATTAGCATCTGGTAAATTCGAATTAACAAGAACTTTTTATGGATAAATAATGTATATATAATTGAGGTGTTATTTCACAACGAAAATTTAACTAATACGAGTAGAGTAACTTACATACTTCGGTTCTTCAACTCGTGATTAATCCATAATCACTGTTAAAAATAACTCAAGCTCGCAGCTTTTTATATCAAAATAACTTAAGTATATCTATAGAATATATTCACCTGACTCGACGGAAGCTCAATCAAAATTTTAGAATTTCAATTGTTCACCATCACGTATCGAAATTACACAGCTGCTCGTACGAGTATTTTCAGAAAACAGATAATCCAATATTTGCACTATATTTCTCCTTACATGTCGTATTTTTCCAGCAATTCTCCTCGACACTTTATACAAATAAAAAAAAAATTACCTTCGACTCTCGCAAAAAAAAAGTTATTCCAGCCTCGAAAGTAGACTCGCGAACACCTTTTTTTACATAATCGTGGTGCACTTTTCTGGAGCCAAGCGCGAAATTTTTCGCAATCGTTACGCGCTGTAATGCCGATCTCGCGCGCGCACTTCTGTCAAACTCGACTTCGGGATCCTGAGCAAATGACACTTATCTTACCGGTAATTTGATTGTTCACCGGCTGAGTCTAAATCCGTACGCAGATAAGGTGATAAGACGCGAAAATGGCGTTTTCACGACGATTTTTTTTTAAATTGCGATTGAGACACGTATTGTGTAAGTACATATGGTACGTATGCGTGGATTATGAGGGCGATGCGCGAATTGCCGGAAATGCGGGTATACGTTGAAATTCATTGACTGGTCGGTTTCTAAGTTGAGCTGTAACTTGTCCATCAAAGAGGACAGTATGGATATTAAATATGTGACAGCGATGATTGACAAGTATAGTTATGGAATTAATTATTAAGAAAATGAAAGAAAAAAAAGAAAACGATAAATACTATGAAAATGCATATTAGTTCGATTTTTGTTGTGTTAAAATTAAAATCATTCACAATATAAAAAAATATATCGATATATTTAAATATTTACATATTTTACAAGATAATTATCGTTTCAAATACACAGTATTTATACGTTTAGTCTGTTTCTTTAGCATCAGCCGAATCGTCTTGTACAGATAAACCTTTAGCTTTTGCTTGCTTAGATTTTCTTAGCCTATTGATTTTTTTCTTCATTGTCATCGCGCCTAAAGCGTATATTTCATACGTTAATAATTAATTATCTTCGAATATTATACAAATCACAAATTCATTCGAAAACAGATTTACTTACAAAGAAGCGTTTGCCACAATTCTTTTTTCACCGCCACAGTTTCAGCACTTTTTCTGAAAATCGACATTTTACCTTATTATACTTCAATTCTCATTTTACATTTATTGCTTTGCATAAGATATCTTACCGATTTTCTATTTCACGATGAGCTTTTAAAATTTTCGTCAAATGAACAGTTTCTGTAGATGGACTAGAAAACAAACACAGTTCTAGCAACTGTGATGAGTTCAAATTTCTTATGAAATCCAACCAAACCTACAAAATAAATTCATAAGCAATTGTTGAATATTTTATTTATCAACACTAAAACTCAAGCATTATTACAATACTTACAAAATCCAAGTATTGAGTAATAAACCACAGCCATAGGAATAGTTTTTCATGCCTTGATTGATATTTATAAGGCAATAGTAAATTGGTTGGAACGTACACCATATATAAGTAAGTCCTACGAGAAATCATAAATAAAAGTTATCAAAAGTTATTTAGTGTTAAGAGCTTGTGAAATGTATGCCCCTTCTATGCATAAACTTTAAAATTGTCTCACTTTAACTTTTCAAGGTGAATACCATGGATGACATAGTAATCAGGCTAATGTAAAAAAAATGCAAATTACGATTTTATAAACTTATTTGTGCTTGAAAGTTAAAACTAGACTAATTTTAAGTCTATACATAGAATGAGCATCATTATTTTCTATGTTATATTACCAAAACATGCAATACATTATGTACAGTGTTTTTGAATAAAACTGTTTAGCTTTTAGTGGCCACCTTAAGTATAACATTCGACACAGATCCAATATCAATATATCAACAGATTTGAGTAGAAAAATACTTGTAACAGATGGCTGAAGACTATAAAATGAATAAATATATACAATTAATTAAATACTTTGTGAAGAGATTTTTTTTCCACCTACGAATGAAAATTTACCTTTGTCGAGGAATCCCAAAGATGAATAGCATGAAGAAAATATTTGAAAATCCTTTTAACCAGTTGTTATTTAGAAGTATAATAGCACTATAATGTATGTAAAAACTTTTTATAATTATGACAGATAATTCTGGCTTAAGAAGTGAGTTCCATAGTAGCATAGTGTATAAAAGGATGACACATGTGAATCCACAACTCCATAAAACATTGGCAATTCGGTTTCTGCGTATCAACGCATATCCTAAATTACGGAAGTGTATCTATAACATAAAAAATATGTAGACATTGCTTTATTCTTGACAGGAAGAATATATTTAGCTATAGTATGCTTACATTGAGGCACTTTTTAGAAATAGAGTACAGGATGGTCCACAAGATTATCATGTACATAAGTAGAACTTTTTCATTGATCTTATGACTTTTGCTTTCTGAAAAATCATTTTTTTCGTTTTCTTTTAATTGCAGATGCAAAGGTATATTTAAGTTCCAGCGAAATACAACATCTAGCCATGGTGAGTAAACAGTCAAAAAGTTATGTAACATTTTGATACGTTGTCAACTACCTAAACAACCAATTTAGATGAATATGGGTCATCTTTTCCAAATGGTATACGATTGTTCTACTTACAGTACACCGTTTTATCATAATTGGCAAGTGTCCATTTGTAATTCGAATTTGAAATGCTTTATGAAGTACACTTGGTTCAATTGACTGGCCCAAACATTTTGACTGACTTTTTTTAGACCCAATTTGATACAATTTCTCACGGCGATGCAGATCAGTAGATCACTGATTGATAAACCTAACCATATCATAACAAAGTATCATATGTCCAGAAACCTTAGCGCCTTCAAGGAGTCTGTGACGATAACACGAACTATCAAAGATTTAAATGCACTATATGTGTATGTATTTCTAAATCTGTATTATCATCAGTATTATACAGTATATACATATATTAATTTTATATATAATGTAAGTTTGTATGATAATTATTTAATTTGAAGAAGCTGATGAACTATTAAATCACTTATATATAGATTTTTGAAATAAAAACGTTAAATACAAGTGTAACTTTTTTCATTCACTGAAAAAAAACTAATTTTTTTTGTTGTAAAAAAGTTTTAATTCCCACTATACGTTGGCGAAGATCTCACATTATAAAAAACTTCTGATACCCTGATGTATGTTAAAATTACATCAACATTACATACACTTATAGCTACACTCCTCTTTTGTTTATGTTTTCTAAACGTATATATTTATTTTTTCTCAATGTATAAGTATATATAACTTGATGATCTGTTCATTGTCGCTAAATGAAAGACGATAAAGTACAATAATGTGACAAAATGGGCGATGTCATTGCCATCTAGCGGCTAAGTAAACAAAGAAATAAACTCCTGTACCCAACATAACCCAATTAGTCTCTGTCTGTTTACGATATGATGTGTACGCGGAATGTTGATTATTTCCAATTTTTAACGCCCACTTGAGGTTTTTCGCGTAATCCCAAAGCGCTAATAGCAGGTCAAAACGGTGCGCCACGTGTTTCCTCGTCGAGGTGTCACTGAAACATCGGATTCACACGTAAGCATTGCATATCATACAAATTGTCTCGCTGGGCTATCTCTCAACCTGTTGATTGAGCTCAATCGGATCATGATGCGATTCTTACATCGCACAGCGTAAAATGCAAATCCGATGAATCGTTTCTGGCCTTGGAACAACATAGTTTTTCCTGCGTTATTCAACGCGTTTAATCGTTTTTTCACCATTGGATTAATAACGCTCTGTGCATTTATATATATATGTACATATACAGCAGATACGCTTTCTTCATTTCATCACCTGTTGCTCGATGTTAATTAGGCTTATCCTGTCAATGCTGCCACTGTATATTTCTGGAGACTGACTCACTATATCTGTGTTTAGGACTAAGCATTTTTGCACAATATGGATAAGCTGAAGAGCTTTTTCAATGGGGAAGAGGATACGCAGGAGGAACAGAATGGAATCATCGCACAGGTAATTTTCTCTTCATTTATGATGATTATTTGCGTGCTTATATGTTTTACAAATACAGCTGAACCCTCAATTATCATTGTACTAAAACTGCGCTAGTGATTGTTGAAATGAGTATTCCTTAACGATTTTATATCGTTTGTTTTATTTCTGCAAATTTAATAAAACTTTTTATTTGTTCAATAAGTATTACAAATTATAAGACATTATATTTTTTTATGATTATTACATTCAAAACTTGGTTCATGGAAACTAGATGATTCTTTTAAAAACTATCTTTGTATTTTCAAAAATTATTCCATGAATTAAGTGTTTGTTCATTAATTGATGTCTGTATTTCGATGTTATAAAACATAATCTGACATGCTTATAATAAAACAATATTACTATTTTAAATGCAAGTCTGATGTGGATTTTGTGGTAAGATTCATAAAACTACTATCTATCTATGTTTGTAGGCTCTTACATGAGTATTAATTGATTTTATAATTTACAATTAGGTATCGGATTCCATGAAACTAAGCAAAACTACCAGAATAAAGGGCTTTATCATATGTTTTGTTATTGGTATACTTTTGTCAATACTTGGTTCATTTGCTTTATTTCTGAAAGGAGGTTTAACAATTTATGCTGTTTTTTATACACTTGGAAATATTACTTCTTTAGGAAGGTAAGAATTATTTTTAAATTACAAATTGTGATATACATTGTTACAAAATTATTTTATGCTCTTATTTGATGGTTGTAGTACCTGCTTCTTGATGGGACCAGTTAATCAACTCAAAAAAATGTTTGCACCTACAAGAGTTATTGCAACTATAATGATTTTTGTTTCAATTGCATTAACACTTTATGCTGCACTTGGAGTGAGTTTTTTAAATAAATTGGAAATTTTTCTTATTGATTTATGATAATTAATACTTTTACTTTTGTTATTTTAGCTCCACAATGCAGGACTAGCTTTATTATTTATCATTATTCAATCACTGGCCATGCTTTGGTATTCCTTATCATATATACCATATGCTAGGGATGCTGTGAAGAAAACTGTTGAATCATGCATAGCATAATTGCGTGTATCCTTCAGTTTCTTATATCTGAAACCTAATGATCATAAAAATGAAACATACTGAAATAATAACTGTCTACTGAAAAACAAAAAAAACAAAGGCAAACAAATTTTTTATGACTTTTTGAAAGAATATAAATTACAGAGTTCAAAGTGCCTGCATCACATGAAGTTTATAAATGTCATACAATCTGTTTTGACAATAAGTCGTCAATCGTGTCCAATAACAAAGGCTTCAAACAGTGCCTAAGGATACTGCTATGGGTCATTAACATAATTTAGCCCTTTGAAAACCTGCTTTTAAACAAATTTAAATTTGTAATATATTATCTATTTAAGTTAATTAATTTTATTTATTGCATATAAATCAATTGTAAAAATGTATTCTAGATATGAAAAGAAATTTATCCTCAAAGGGTTGAATTGATCATCATAATGTATGGTATGAATCTAGATTGGTATTTAGCTTGTTAATTTTAGTAATTTTTTACTGTCAATAAAATGAAATTTTTATTTTTTATTGGAATAAAGCTTAATTTAAGTGACGATTTACTATATGTGTATACTCACTTCTTAGTATTATAATTGCACAGTATAAATAGAAATATTACATCTTTGCAAGTGTAATTTTTACGCGATTATTAAGATTTTAAATATTTGCAAAAGAGGAATTGATTAAACAATGCATACTTTATTCACAATTTGTTAACTTCAAGCGACAGTAAGTGCATAAAAACTATTTGCAAATGATGCTTCATTTATTTACAGGCTTTGGGGTACCTCGTACACTTTTTAAAATACTCATATATAAGTTTAAGATACAAAACTGCATAATTTCTATTGACTATAAAAACTTACTTAGAAGAAGCAATACCAACAAACTACTAGTATCACAACAACTAGTATCCTGTATCCGTGTGAAAAAAATGAATTTAATGGTAAAAATGTATCTATAATTTATAAGTTATAAGTTATTTTGACCTAAAATAAAATAATGATAGGCTTCCAACTAATGAATACTATTTATAACAGCGCATTCATGCAACACATTAAGTATTTCAAAGGTTTATAATTACTAACATGCAAAGTTTTTGCAGAAATTGTATAGTACTTACATGTAAGTTTCACACATATGTACACAACGTTTATGCAAAATGGAACTGATATTATTTTTAAAATGTTTGTTAAGCATTTATTTTATAAATTTCTATCAATAGCCCAATACATGGTTTATTACTAATTGCAAGTGTGCTTCATTTACGTTCCTATCACTTTTCAGATCATCAGAAATAAGAAATCGTACTCAGCTATAATATATGTAACTTTGAAAAAGCGCGCTAAGACGAGTAAAATTCAAACCCCGAGCCCAGAAAAACGTTAGCCTCAACTCGTCCAATCCCATAGCCTTTTCCATCTCCCACTCCATCAGAGTCTCCATTACCTCTGGAATATCTTTTTCAATTGGTCAATCACACCTCCCACCAACTTCGGCATTTTTGCCCCGCAGCGCTCGGCAACGAGGTTTTCACACGCAGGAGCCGACTAGTCGCCGGCGCCATTGTCACACATTGCTGGAGTCGCGCGGGCCGCGGAAATATCGCTGTTTTTCTCGCACGATTTGCTACCGTTCTCGACGAGCTTCACTCCTCCAGTTTATTTATCCAGCAGCAACGGCCGTTTGGACATTTTTTCACTTCCTCGAAACTTGGCGACAGGTGAGTTATTCAGTGCTTGGCGACGTGAGAAAAATCGTGTAATTGAGAGAGAGAGAGAGAGAGAGACAGACAGACAGTGTTCAACCGCGTTTTGACGGTTATACGAATATCACGTATATACCTCGCGACCGAATGAGCGAAACGCGACGATTTTTGCCTTCTAAATAAAACATTAACAAGCATCTCTACGTCATAGTTCGCGTATATTGGACATTGGAGGGAAAATCCAACGCGGGAAACGCTACTTCCGGTCGTTGGGAGGGAAAAGCCAGACTTTTGTAGGTATACCTATACCTATGCCTCTCGGTTCTTCATAGGTATATGCGTTCACGGTCCTTTGTCCTTTTTGTATTTTCATCTGGCGAGAAGGTCCTCTTTACGTATGTATATGTATATATACGTGTACCTTCCCCCGCGTTTACTCTCACAGGCCTACGGATGCTTGACC
>UCQR01013720.1:0-10003 GCA_900474235.1 Cecidostiba semifascia | reverse complement strand
GTGTATGTGTGTGAGAGTATATAGGTATACGCGCACAGCAGCAGATGTGTTAGCGCGCACCGCCGTCAGGTGCAAGCGAGCTTCCTTTGTGCGATATATGCAGTATATTTAACCTTATAAGCCGGTGATTCGCGATCTTTCGAATGGGAATTTAGATGCGAGAGATTGATATGTGGTAATTCGATTTAATTGTGAGGATCGAAGGCTGAAAAGGTGACACATACTGATGTTTCCTTCGGCTTTTGCTCTGGTTTCGAAAGACGATGCACTACATATTATACTTCGTTTGAGAGGTTTCACGCGGATGAAACGAGTATTTTTGGAATTATTACGATCGGGAATGTACAGGCGCATTTTATCTTGAAAATTCGTTCACCGCTGTGCGAGTTTCTTCCTCAACGCGTATAATAAAAAAAATACACACAGTTCTGACCAAAAAGGATCGCGATAAAACACACCACACGCATATAAATATAGCCTCGCCTAACCTACCTATACTCTTTCTCTCTCCGGCTTCGTCCTCCTCTGCAGTCAGCGATTCCCGTCGATCCTCAACAGCGTCTATCCAAAAGTGATAATTTCAACAGACTATATACAAGCAGTAGCAGGGAGGATCCTCGGAAAAGCGCGAGATGGACGAGTCCCGACTGTGCAATGATGGAGAGGAACGAAGGGCCGCCGTTGCGATCGAAGGTGTAGACGCGCGGAGAGGGAGCCTATATAGCCGGACTCTGCTACTCTGCGCGTGTATATAGGTATATTTACGTATATATAGGAATTGTGGAGAGTAGGGAGTAGTGTACTATATATGTGCCGGCGCGAGAAAGGGGTGCAGCGCGCCCGATCAGCTGGTCAGTAGAGCCGATCGGCTCTCGGAATGTCTGCAGCGCTGCTCCTGATAGGGCGAAGCGCCACTTGTGGGGAGAGAGAGAGACGGACGGACCCTTGTATATAGTATAGTATACCCTATACACATGCACACACACACAGACACACACAATTTCGCGGCTAAAAAATGGCAGTTGACGTACTCATGCAGAAGTGGGGAGACGATGATATTGCTGATCCTGCTGGTGTGTTATAGACACGGGGTGCGGGGATTCTTGTGGGAAAAATATGCTGTTGACGCTTTGATTTTGGAGTGTGCGCACGCGGAATCGCCGCCGTGTACACTCCAGTTATATATTGCAGATGTCTGACTGTTTAAGTTTTATTTTTCTTACAAAAAAAGAAGATAAGACTTTTTTTTATTCAATGCGAAGAAACACGCCGATTATTCTCTCTCGTGCAATACACACGTGCAGATACTATAACTTTTCTCTAGTCATGCAATAAAATACTTGTTCTTCTGCAAAGCGATTCCCTGCACGATTCTCAAAGTCGGCGCATCACGCACAAAAAACTCTGCATATAGTAATAATGATAATAATAATAATACGTACCGTGAAGCAGTGCACGAAACCACAGCCGCGCCCGACATTATGCAGTGTATAAATCGTCTTCAAAAAAACCGTCTGAAAACCGCAAATATAGGGCTTACTCAAATCGAAGCCGCACACGCGGTATATCACCCAAACTATATGTATACAGACACGTATATATATGTATACTATATCTCACACACACATATATGTAATACACACAGGAGTGCAGTAAACGCGAGTCGCGCTGCGACTGTCGCGGCGCTCTGCGCGCAGAGAGCCGAAACGGACGTGTGCGCTGCTGTGAGCGCTCTGGACGGAAAGGGAAAATAAAAATTCGTTTCGGCTGCAAGTCTGCACCCGAAGAGAAAGAGGGAGACAGAGCGAGCTGGAATATGTATGGAGTATACCTTGTACAAACGAACAAGAAAAAGAGAGAGAGAGAGAGAGAGAAACGTTAATAATTTTCTGCGCGATTATTCTCGGCCGTGTGCGCACAGGCAATATAGTTCGGTGCGCGATATATGGCGGTGACGTAAAGAAGGAGGCGTATATATAGGTATATACATAGTACAAAGGAAAGCCTTGTGTCGAGCAGTAGCCTGAGCTGGAGATGTATTATCAGGAGGTTTGGTTTTATTACAATGTGCTCTCCGCGGTTTTGTTCGATTCTTTTGGGACGACAGAGGGTCTTATACTTATTATTGGAAATCGATTTTGGGGCGGGATTTACGACGTCTGGATTTTTTTTATTCGTCATACAAGGGCGGTATATCCGGCTCGTATGATTGACCACAGTTACCATGGTGTGCTGGATATACCACAAAACGTTGCTTATATTATAGTCATGACTTTTCACCAGGCATGCGGTGAAAAAGTCATTATATTCGAATACACACGTCTGCTGCGTTAAATTTTTTTCTGAGATTCTACGTCTATTATGCGTAGGTTATCAATACAAAAAAAGGAAATAAAATTTAAGCGATAAACGTGCTACACGATAAACAAAGATGTCTCGTAGAAAAAAAGAAACAAGTCAACTTTCAGCATAAATCAAAAGCTGCAAACTTTACGATTGGCAAAATCTCGAAATAAACACGCTCCCTCGTAAAACACATACACACGCACCACATCATCCGCATAGCCAGACACAAAAAGAGAAATACACGCCCCCACGCCTTTCCAGCTCCGAATCCTTGCGAATAACTTATTAATATATGCCCGGCCCCGCGGTCTGCACAGATCAATAATGCTCGTGTAGCTACTCTCTCCACATGTTGTTATTTCGCCCTGCATTCCCGGCCGAGTTTGCAGAAAAAGCTCTCGCGCAGTGCTGCCCTCTATGCCGACAGATGGCAATACTCGTAAGGAGTATAGTACGAGAAACTCACGCATCAGTGGCGCTGAAAGTAGACGGATCAGCTGATGCTACATACACCCCCTCGACCGATATCTATATAGTATACAACATATACTATATTATAATAATCCTTTTTAGCTAGTGCGCTGCTCTTTGTGCAGAACGTTTTCATTATCGCGTGTCTTCTTTACGAGACTATACGGCTTTTTGTTCGAGTCCAAGATCGAGCTTCGTTTTTTTGAATGTGGTGGGGCGATGATGTCATTCGCTTTTGGAGCGCAGATTATGTTATACATTCTGGAAAGTTTTTTTTTTATTTTCAAGTTTCACGAGAAATGAAAAGAGCGACAGATTCTTGATAAGTCGACAAGATAAGACACGAAGTGGATGCAGCAACGATAATTTCTTTCTCTCTGTGTCATATATCGTATACAAAATTGTTATTTCACGCTTTATTAAGTTTACTCAGATTCCGGAGCGTATTATTATCATAAAAACGTGTATATAATATAACACAACTCATCGCGACAACTCCTTCTTATCCTCTCTGAAAATACCCAAAAAGAGACGGTCTATAGAAAATTCGCGAAACATGACGCAACGATTCTCCCGAAAAGACTCTCCTCACCGGCGTCGTCGCCGCGCTCCCTCGACGTATAAAGTATCCAACCGTTAAGAAAAGCCCTATATACAACACACGTATATACACACACACACACACGCACATACACACACACCTCCCCGAGTGTTATACAGAATCGTTCTCCCGCTCCACGGACTACGTCAAACATATACGCAGCGGTATAGGCCTCCCTTGTGTGCGGCTCCGGCGGCGACGTTATATCAGTCCCACGCGAACGCGCTCTGCATCAGTCACGAGAGCCGCAGTATAGTCCTTATATTTTGCTCCGTGAAAAAAAAACGACGCCGCCTTTCTACGGACAAACTTGTATAGTATATAGGTATATACTCACGTAGTACGTACGATATGGTTATTAGCCGGTCGACGGGGGAGTCTGATATGCGCGAATGTATATACAGTCGCACATGTGTATGTGCAGCTGATTCTCGTCAAGACTGCAGCAGAGTGATGTTTTGAATATAATAAGAAAGTGCCAGTATATAAAAGGGTTGTCGTCGTACAGCTGATGGAAAAGAACTGCGGCGCGCGCGCATAACAAAGCGCCGGACTGTGTGTTAATTGATTCGCCGGCTGATGTTTTTTTTAAGAATATAGTGCGTTCAGTATTTCGTGATCGTGTGTTTAACGTGTAATATAACACAGAAACGTGTTATGTATATTTAGAACTTCGATATAGTGCAGCTATTATATAGTATCTTAGAGATAGTGCAAATATATAGTGCGCCCGTTGTGCCCGTTTAACGGATATAATTGCCCGTGACGATTAAACTGCGTATTTGTATACTTATAACATACAATAACATTATTTGAAAAAGTCGTCGTTGCATAGGTATATACTATACATATATAAGCTATAAGATATACTAAGGCTCTTTCCTGCTCGACGCGATAAAGCCTCGTCTCGGGTGTCCCCTCTCTACTCCGAAGCTTTTGTTTGTCGCGGACACTCCTTTGTATACTTATATTCATACACACGCATCGCGACACAACGAAGAATAATATACTTATCCATCCATCGGAGATTTCGAGGAACGAGTAGCGTGTGAGAATAATAATCGCTCGATGAATTTCTCATCTATACCACCTATACATATACCGCATGCACGCGAGAGCTATTTCCATCATCCTCTTTTCTCGTCAAAGTAAACAAACACATCAGTCGGCCGCCGCTGTCCGCATCAGCTCGGATAATACAGGTGGCGCATCATGAGCCATCAGTAGAGAGAGAAAAAAAAACAGCAGACGAGGGGAAGCACGCGAAGTTCAAGATCGGCGAGTAGACCGGTACCAGTGGTGTCATATATACAACAGGCATACCACGTGTGTGTGTATATATATATATATGTACGGTCGGGAGTAGGGGCTTTATATACAATCAAGAAAGAGAGAGAGAGAGGATCGAGTTGTTGCCACACGACGAATTAGTCGCTCGCGATCTCGCGTAAGTACTGGTGTCTGGCCGCGTGTGTATTATATGGAGAACGAGGAGAGAGAGAGTGCGGGGGAGGCTGCTTGATGCTTCATGGAGACTCACGCGTTGATCGGGATCGAAGGAGACGTTAGTCTGTCGAGGGAAGTTTCGAGGGACGAGGCTGCTGCTGCAGCCACTGCTACTACTGTCAGCATCATGCCTGAGAGGTTCACCGTGACTAAGGCTGATGCTATTGCCGACCAGTATCAACCACTGTATCCACAGCTCTCGGTGACTCTGGGTGAGTTTTACGTGTAATCATCATTGTCTCGTGTGTGTATGGCTATTTTTTTCGATTTAAAAAGAGGAAAAAATAAGATTGTCACGTTATATAGTCAATTTTCAATCAACGCGCTCGAATATATAAGCTCGCGCGCGAAAATAGCTAAACGAGCTCCAATAGACCGAGTTGACAATTGCACTCTCGTCTTGTGTATTCTTCGAAGAAGCTGAAGGAGAAAAATCAGCGCCGCTGTATTTTCATCGGAAAATATCGTCGATGTGTGCCAGTACGCCTTTAGCGTCCGTATACTTTGGCATTCTCATATTTTCCCTGTATACGAGCGCAATTTCGCGAGAATTGCGCGCTCTCTCTCTCGGAGAATTGGATTTTTCCTCGGATTTTTCATGGATAAGCGCGATATCTATCGGTTCTGAGAACGATAAATCGCTTGGTTGTAAAAATTTGCAAGGTTTGATGTTCCTCTGAATTGTGTTTGAAAATCTTCTGGAAAATTCTGGTCGAACGTTCGCCAACGCGTTTACTAGTATACTCCGAGCGATCAGCTGATCCCGATTCTCAGGTTTCTGCATTTATAAAAAGCCCGTTATCTTAATACGTTGTGCATACGATTTTTTACCCGCCCCATTTACTTCAATATTGACTCTCCAAGATCGCTGTGAAACTTTTTAAATGCATTTGATGTGCCCATACGCGTGAATCATGAAGCCGAGACGTTTCAATCAACACCAATGTATCCTCGATTTGTCTTCATAAGGCAGGCGATCTAATCTTCCTAAAGGCTTCTATACGCATTAATCTAAATTTCCAAACTATTCAACATATTCCATGAGTTAAAAAAAGTACAGCGAGAGTAGGTCTATAATATGCAGATGTGGAAGCAAGGATTGGGTTATATGAGAGCTCGGCACTAGCGTGTAATCTTTTCTTTCAAAGCAAATTGCACATTGCCGCCTGGCTTATTTCATTATACCTAATACTCTCGGATTTTCCGGAGTCGCGAGGTGAGCGTCGTTGATATGTACAATAAAGCCTATACGTAGACGTACAGCCCTATATAACGCAATGTGTGTGTGTGTGTGTGTCTGCGATTGCTGATGATTATTAATGTGCTTTGATTTCGCGAGGGTATGGGGAATTGAATTCTCTGATCATAATGTGTAATGTACGAGGAAGGAAATACCGAGAAACATATCTTAATGTTTTTCCAAATAAGTCGTTCAATATTTTCCGAGATATTTTCTTATTATTGAAAATTAAATGGATGCTCCGACTATTATATACATATTATACGACTCTATTTTATAGCATGATCCCGATGAATTAACGCTGATGCATAAATCTTACCAAACGTTTACGAGCCGAGGCAAGTCTCTCGGTATAATATACACATACACACTGTACCACCTCCGAACAAAAAAAAAAAAAAAATAGCGATTCATCATCGTAATTGCAACCGAGCCCTGATGCATATGTGTATTATATACACCATCGCGATTCGCGCGAGAACGTTTGCGTTTGACGTAACGCGTTTGTCCAGTGACCTTTTTTTTTTACAGGCGATAGCAATTATACACGCGACACATAGTGGACTATTTCACCGTTGTCACCGCCGCGAATCATTAAAAGCAAACAACACACACGAAGAGAGCATCGACCTCGCGAGAAATGGAAAGCGACGAAATAAAAAAAGAAGAAAACGAGAGAGAGAGCCGCGTTGATGCAGCTGTCGCGATTGAAAGTGATTCATCAGTTTTCATTGCTGCCAATTGAATTTTCGAACCAGCTCTCACTTGCGTCAGAGAGAGAGAGCCTATAACGCACATTTTCGATTCAATGGCGACGAGTCCAGTCGTAAAACGCGTCTCTTTTCTTTCATTTGCGCCCCGTGTATGACTCGATCTTGGTGATGGGTTACAACGACTTTTTATACGACTGCGCAGCTTATATCGGACGTTTACTATGGGTGTGTGCAGCATTGCATTAGCTTCTCTCGAAGACGCGCTACTGATGCCGCGCGCAATGTATTACGCAATATCGCCGGCGCGCGCGACTCGATAAAATGCAATTGCATCTACTTACGCGGCTGATGCGAAGCTCCGACTTGTGGGTAGGGCTTGTGCATACTTCTTTCTCGGGAGTGTATATCGATTTTTGTATATACGCGCATTTTCTTTTCGCTCGCGGTACTTAATCCTGATGGGCGTTAAAACGCTTTATTGCGTCTACCTTATAAATCTTCATTTTTACGTGTCCCTGAATAATATAAATTTATTACCGTAAAAGTTGCAATTGTCGCTGTAAGGAGTGTTAAGAAATAAAAAAAAATAATGTTTCTAGCAATCGTACGCAAAAGTAACACTTATCGCACGGAGTGTTTAAAAAAGTCCTTTTTGGAATTCTGCTATATGATTTCCTTAGAACTCGACAACGATATAGTGTTTGGGTCCGAAAGTATGCGAGTTTGATCCGAGGTTTGATCAGTATTCTATTATCTGCATATGATAAAACGTGTTTATATTTGCTCCTTTTCGTGCTATACACGCTGAATCAGACTTGGTTAAATATGCAGGCAACTTTATTGTTCTGGGTAAAAATAAGTGAAATTTCCAAGCACGAATCCGTCCAAGCATCTGAAGGTCAGTGTTAATCTATTGATAGAAAGACAAAAGAGAGAAGTCGAGGTAACATCGACGCTCTCGGATGTAATTTGACAAAATTAGGACACACAGTTTCGCTTTCTTTCGGGCCAAACACGTGTCGATTGTCATTCCCTTTGCGAGACTTGTATATATTTTTAGTCCGACGAGCTGTCGACAAAAACAACGAGCAGCTCTCAAGGCTTGTGTCAATAATGCAAATCCCGATTTTTCTCATAATCTTATTTACGCTCTTTGGGGAGGGGAAAGTATCCTGTAATTTTTTAAAAGTTGGGTGATCGGATTAAACGCGTCAGGATTAGCGCGGCAGTTTTTAAAAAGTTTTTAATGCGAAAAAGATTCGCCAAAGTCATAAAGCTTAGCGGTGCATCAAAGCTGTTGGGATATATAGCGTTAAAATTCTATTTCTAAATTAATTAATGCTTCTTTTATATATATGTGTGTATGGAGTTTCTTTTCAAGCTTGATTTTATTTTCATCATATATAGTGCAATCTAAATATTAGTTTAGATGGTTAAGCTTCTAAGTTGAGAGTAAAAAAAGAGGATGATATAATATTCAGACTATATACTTTTTATCAGATCAGCCGTATCCTGAACTATGACATTTTTCAGCATATTATAATATCCACGAGATCCGTCAGAAATTCTTATTCTTTCGAAATACCCGTTTTTTTTTCTTCGACCTACTTTTGCGAAGTACATATTGATTATACTAGTGCAGACGAATAAAGGACACTGTAAAGTATAGAGAACCGCCTTGAAACTTTTCTTCGGCTCATCGAGATCTTGTAACTCAAACAAACGATTCTGATAGAGTCCCCCCAACGCGTCCCTTTATACTGAAATTCGATTACTGATCTCAAATACATCTGATGGTCCAAATTTAAAGCTCGCGTCTCTAATAATTTAAAAGCAATTAGTCAAACCATTCACCAGTTTCGCACATATACAACCCTTGTCCAAATAAGCGTGTCGCGCGTTAATATATCCGGCTCTGGCAGTCTCAAAGTTAAATTTTCGGCGTATAAAAGCGACAGCGTATATACGTTTACGGCTCGCGAGTTGCAGTTGGCCGGAAGAAATCAATATTTGGCCGGGACGCCCGCGCATGGAAATACACACGCACATGAAATTTCGCGGAGTCCATGCATACACTGCACTCCTAGGGTAAACGATCTCTGGCGCGCTAAGTATATTTGGCCGTTGCAAAATGCGGGGGCATATACAAGTTTTATCGAAGGCATATATGAAGAACACATATGAATATCATTTCTTCGAAGCCCAAGCTCGCTGGCCCGCGAGAGCGCGTGCATTTGAAATTCAATTTATACGAGAAATTGCAGTATATAGCCGTGGTGTGCTTTATGGTAGCTCACAGAGGACGACTATATATACACACATCATACATCCAACTCGCGAGAAATTGCATTGGACATCGCGCTGAATAATCAATGGCTAATTGACTCGGCCTTGCAGCCGATTGTGATTTCGATAATTTATTATATCATCGGGGACGATATAAAAGTACGCGACGCGGTCGGGGTACGAATTGATATATTCCTATCGAGGGAATCGACTTTATATTAAAGTTCGCCTTTTCCGATTGTTATTCGTTCCTCGACGAATGTGCTACACACTTTGAAATTCCGTGAGTATATTACGCGTGGACGCGCGGTAATTTTTTCTTCTTCAAAACGGATGTGAAAATCTCCGTTTGGCCAAGCATATAATACAATATACACAGCCGAAAAACAGGCAACGGAAATTCTCTTTGTTCACGCTGGAACGTTCTCGAATATTCGCAGTCCGCGAAGCCGAGCTTTGTGCGTCATCTCTCTCTTTCTCTCTCTCTTGCTGCCCTGCGCGAAAAAGAAACAGCGAGAGAAATAAGCCGTGGTCAGAATAAAAAGAAAAACAACACGGACACCGCTGGAGCTTTGTCGTTATAATTCAAAGCTTTTGCAGAAGAGAGAGAGAAAAAGGGCTCGTCCCCAGCTGTATGAAACGTTTCGCTGGAAATTTCATTTCGAATCTTCATCAGTCTTTTATTTGTATCGCACACTGCACACGTACACAGCGCGTTATAATGACGATCGATAAGACAATTCCAATACAAATAAACCGACAGCTGGCTGCAGCGAAGCATAAGAAATCGTCTTCCCATTTCGTGATCGACTCTCGCCCCCCCCCCCCCCCCCCCCCCCC
>UCQR01013719.1:0-10050 GCA_900474235.1 Cecidostiba semifascia | reverse complement strand
GAGAGAGAGAGAGAGAGGCTCCACTTTTTCCCGCGTCCATATACGTGCGGACGTGTAGCTGTGGGATTTTCCAGCGGAGCGCGAATACATGTGTTGGCCCGAGGGCCTTGTTTGAAAGTGTTTTGACTCGTTAGGAAAATACATGAAGATGTTTTCCGTCTCTCCCTCGATCGTAAAATTCTCTCACACCGTCCTTTTCGCATGATACCGTGTTGTGAATGAACGTATACACATACATATAATATAGTGTGCAGTACTATACGCCCCGGAGTGTATTTCTTTTTTTTATTCTCTCGGTCGTGTAGACTGCGTGTCGCCTTCTTATACGATCGGCGATTCCGCGGAAATTTATGGAGCGCCCGAGGAAAATTTATATAAAAGGTGCTGCGGTGGTGGTCTGCTTTTCTTCATTAATATATATGCTTGTATATACACGGGTTTCATCGGTTCTCTATTTGTAGAACATCGCGTCTATATAGAATCCACTTCAGTTTGGCTGCAGGTCATCACCGGATGGGACGACGTAAATTCCATTTCGAATAATACCGTGAAAATAAATCTCTCAATTTTCATCCTGAAAAAGCCGAAGATCCCATAGTTGAGTAATCGATAATTATTATAATATAGTTGAGTAATCGATATTACTCAGTCTATTAGCCTAACGATACGGGCGCGTTCGGGGGTGGCCGACTCATCCCTTTAGTATAATATATAATAATATATACGCGCGCCATACGTTGCAGTGCAGGTACCGGTCGCTTTTGTGGCATCAGCGACGTGTAATGTCGTCGCGTGAAACACAGCGTTGTTTGTGCGTTGCGTGACGCAGCCAACTGACTCTCGAAAAAGGCCGATGCGATCGCGGTTAACGCGGTAATTGCCTCGCGATTAATTTATGTATATCGCGGGCTGAGGGACGAGCTCAAAAAAGTTGGATAATTAGGCGGTCGATTGGATTTTTACGAGCTGCTGGTCACGTCGTAAAAGCTTCGATTCGTTCGTCAAAATTGAAACAGAATGGCTTATACATTATACCCAGAAATATTGAGGATGATCATTGCGTTTACGTTCATATTAAACGGAAAAAGATTTTTAAAATTATTTACTAAAATAGACTCTAGTTCTTTTGGTATTTCTCCCACCTATATTTATATGACACGAAAAAAGAGAATCGGAGAAACCAATATTGTTAATGACTAAATATTTTAATATACCTCTTAGATTAGATTAGGAAATTTTTCAATATGGGCTTGATTTAAGTCAAGTGAGCATATTGACATTCAACAGTAGTTTAAAAAAAAAGTAAATTTGCAGATTCATATTCGTAAACAGAAGTTATACTTGCTTGCGTTCGTGTGCGGTAGGTTCGAACTGATCGTATCGAAATTATAATCGAGCACACACACACACAGACAGTGCAAATACGTCTGACAAAAAGCGAGCCGTCAATCATCTTTCCATATCACGTCAAAGAAAGTCAGTTTGCTCGCTCGGGCAGCAGCAAAAAGCGCAACAGCTCGGTTTTAATAGTAAAACAAATAAATCTTATCGCTCACATAATATAGTGGCGGCGTAATTACGCCTCGGAAAGTGTCGACAAAAGGTGTCCCTGACAACTGTCGACCCGCTCATTTTTTTCCCTTCATCGAAATCGAGCCGTCGATCTCCGATACATATACGAAACCCTTTTTCTTCGCGGCAATTGCGTTATATTCGCGAAACAAGACTCGATATTCTCCTCTGCCAAGCGCGCCTAACAAAAACCTCACGTCCGTCACGTCTCATCGAGCCATTATTGCGGGACAAACGAGGTATTCCCATGGCGCGGCGCTAGTAGCCTTGCGACTTCTCGATAACCCGATAAAACCGTCAATTGCCGCAGTAGAGCTAGAGAGAGAGAGGAGAGAAATTCCCCGGTGGGACCACTCGACGACTGCAGAAGTCTAGCGGTACATACGCGCGACGACCCCCCCGTTCATGTATCAGTCGCAAGCATACGTTTAGCTATAGGTATATACGCGCAAGCTATACATATATACGGCAGCATGGAAGTGCGAATTCCCGCGCGAGTTAATATCTGGCCTCGCGATTGCAGTCAATTGATGGCACCCCCTTATATACCACCACCGGCGCTGCTGCTGCTGCTGTGCATGTGCTTATCAGATCTTGGGCGCGTGCCCATATGCCATAGCTCGAGCGTGCACCACGTGCTGCTGTTGTTTGATTGTCGGAGGAGTTTAGTGTGTTTATGTGTGTCTGTATGTTTATGATCGATTTTGATTACGACTGCAAAGGGCTGTTCTATATACTACTCCCGTGTCTTTTTCTGCAGCGGAGAGTTGTAACGCGCTTTTGTAGAACGGGTAAATCAATTCATTGGCGCATATATAGTATAGCAGAGCAAAGAAGCAAAAACGTGATCTTGTTGCGCGAATGATTAATGACCGAGTCGCGTTTACCGCAAAAAGTTACACACATATGAAACTCCGGTTTCTTATAACATCGAAAAATGCAGTCTAACTCCTACACTTGTTACCGCTCCCACAGGGAAAGTATAAATTAATCCGCGACGCATGAATTTTTGCGTAATTACTTGTGTATACACATATGCTCGAGTTATACCGGCTGATTTGTGAACTCACATCAAACCCCCGTTTACATGCCGCGCATAGAAATTTTCATTGCGCGAACAAAGTGTGTATACTATGTATACTGAAATAATAAATATCCAGCAGCAGCAGCAGCCGCAGTCTCCAGAAAACAAACGATCGTTAAGAAACAAACACGAATTTCCGTTTGAATTACACATTATATTCGCTCTCCGAAAATCTCTCGCAACTCACGCGTAGAAATTACGCGCTCTTCTATGGTAATATACCTATAAAGCACACACAAATCAGACCTGCGGTCCGCGTCATTAGCGCCGGCTGAATTATAAATTCCGATTGATTTATAAACGACGTGCGCGTAGGTATATACAGAGAGCGGCAACAAAAGCGCGGCAAGTCCATTAGCGCTACCGTTCCTCGGAAAATCATGCGCATTATTATCTGCGTTCCGATCTGCGCTTGCGAGCAAGAGAGAGAGAGAGAGAGTGCATTATGCGAGCGCGTATACGTTTCTATTTATGCGCGCCGCTCGTGCCTGACGAGGCTCACCCCTATATATACACACACACGTTAATATACCTGCGCCATAGGCGCGCGTGTAATGTCTGCATATATACACACACGACGCGTCTCCTCGCGCGCGCGCGATATACACTCTGATGCAGCCAGTGTGTGCATACCTCGCGCGGTAGCATATGTTGCGCTGCGGCGATAACTGCTATGCAAATTCCGCTTTTTCAGCTGTGGATGCATGCGGATGGCTCATTTGCATTGTTTTCGTTATATGGTTCATCTCTCTTATATTTTTCAATAATTCTTAACTATATTTAAAGAATATTATTATTATTCTAACATATACATGCGTAATTCGAATAAATAAATCAGAGTTCAAGCGCGTTCAGGTCTCGGAATATAGCATTATACCCACGAAGGAAAAAATAAAATCTCTCTCCCCACGAACGACGGGCATAAATTGGCAAAGCGCGTAAACAGCGTTTACACGAGGCTTATTGCGCGCGCTTCCGAAAAGTGAAAATTTACGAGAAGCGATTGCGCAGAGTGTATATTATAGAAAAGAAAAGCTCGTGATGTGCGTATACGCACACTGACTGCACGGTGCGAGGAATCCAGCGATAGCAGCAGCAGCAGCAGCAGCAGCTACGTCGCCCGATGCCATCGGATAACGTACGGCCTTACGCACCTACAGCAGCAGCAGCAACAGCAGTGGCTCGCGAAGACAAGATCGCATCTATCAGCAGCCGTAGCCGTATAGCGCATTTGCGTAAGAAGAGGATGTATCAGAGAGGCATCGACACCTATATAGTCCCCGCGAACTTATAGCCACGAAACTACTGGATATGTACACAGCAGCAGCAGCGGCGGCGGCGGAAGGAAGAGACGAGAAGCGAGAAGAGGTAAGGTAGCAGTGGGATTCCGCTTGCAAGACAGTACACACTCTCCCACACGCGGAGCTATCAAATGTCTGACGAATGCGCAGGAATGCCGTGCTATCAAAGCGATCTCGGCGAACATCTCGGCCCTTTCTCGCCAGAAAAGTGATTCGCTGCTGCAGTTTACCTTTAACTCCGTGCAAAGGGAGAGAGAGAGAGAAAAGGGCATCAGCAAAGGAGTATAGTACTCTCTGCGCCGAGGCAGCAGAGAAAGAAGAAGGAGCGGAGAGGATGTCTCAAGACAGGTAGCGGACACAAAGGGAACCGGACACTCTCTCGCTGCCTACGCAGCACCGGCTATTTTATTCCCTATACTCCCCCGGCTCCTTTTCTTACCCTCATGAGAAGTCATCCCCGCACCGCGCTGTATTCATTTCTCTTATATATATACACACAGGTGCCTCTCGCGAATGACCGGTAAGTATCCTTTAATTACACGCGCCGCGCGGATCCTTTTGCGCTATTATACGAGCACAATCTCGCATATCCGCTCGAGTGTGTATCTGTAAGAGCCGTGTATAGGAATGTCTTTAACGTTTCTACGCGCGTACAGGTTTCGACCTCTGACACGCGTAAAAGCGGCTCTCGGCGTATAATAATCGCAGTCAGGTCGCTGCAGCGGCGGCGTTAGGTATGGGACTTTACGCGCAAGATAGCGGCCACCCACGGCGCCACCTTATCCAGGATCTCGCGTCTTGTTATGAGTCGCTGCTCATCTCTTTCTCTCGCTCGCTCGCTCGCGCTCGTCTTTGCTTCATAAACCGACATGGTCCTCGAGCGCTTCTATAACGACCGGTACTTCTCAGGTTCCATGTCCGGTTCGTCGGAATATAAGGCGCTGCTGCTGCTGCATTGTCTTCTGCCGAGACCTTGGCTATATTATTGTATATTGCTGTTATTACGACTGTATTAATGCGCTGCGTTATATTGCCTAATTATCGGTCACAAGGTCGGAAATGCTTTTGTGCTTGAGAACTCCTCGGCGGATAATCCCGCGTTTAATCGCCGGTGTAAAAGATCGAGAAAAATCGATTCGCATTTTCGGCACGTATACACGCGTAGCAGCAGTATAGTGTAGCCTCTCTTTCTCCCTCGCGCGTATCTCCAGGTTTATAACTCAAAAACCGGTTGTTTTAAAACGCGCTGCAGCCGACTCCTATCGCGTAATTCAGTAGTTACTCAGCCTATAAGCGACTGTAAATCGTCCCACAGCAGAAGCAGCATCGCGTATGCGCGCGTATATACTGAGCTCAGCGGCAAACAGTCGAGAGAGAGAGAGAGCCTATATACGCTCAATAGCCGGGTACGTACACCGAGGGATTACTCTCGAACGTGCGCGGCGATGATAATGCCGATAACTCGCAATTTCCGCGGGAGAGAGCCCGCACGTATACTCGAGAGAGAGAGAGAGAAGAGGAAGTGCAGTGGCAACGAGTATATAGGAAAAAAGGAAGCTGAATTACACGTTGGCGTATATACCGGCTACTGGACTACGCGCCGCGGCAAGTGCAGTTCCAACCGTCTATAATATACATGTATATATACGTGTCTACTCTCTTCGGAGTGCAATTAATAAGCGGCCGCGCGTTTTATTGATACGATTGGCCAATTCTCGGAATAGCACAAACGAGAGCGTGGAATATACTTTGCGCAACGTACTTTATATATTGTTGTTGTTAATCAACCGCGAGATTTATGTGAGAGAATCGGCAAAAAGTATTTACGTGTGTGTATATATATATATATATGTGTACGTTGAATTTACGATCTCGAAAAAAAGTTCAAGGGCTGCAGAGAGGCTGCACTGGCTTATCCGGAAATTGCTACCGCTCTCTCTCTCTCGCGAGAGTGCAGACTTAAAATATTTCGACGTCTCAGGGGGGCAGGTTATCTCGGGAGCAACGCGCGCGGTGGTCCATCTCCGAGATCTCTATCGCACCTGCGCGGCCCGCGTATGAGCTATGCGTCTCGTAAAAATCAATAATTACGAGGGAAGCCTTCAGAGCTTCTCCTCCCATTTCTCCGCGCCCTTTACTTCTCGATATCTCTTATATGACTGTGTGTTATATAGTGCAGCGCGCTTAGTACGTATGCTGGACACATGTAAGATTATTTTTGTTCGAAAATTCGGGGCTCATCTCGATTAATACGTTGAGGCGTTATTACCGAACGATATGTTATGGTAATTGATACGCGGAGATATCGCCGTCGTTGATTACGAGGATTTTATTTATGTCCGGGACTCGAAATCGAGCTGTTATTACGTAATTTACGAAATTACACCGAATTTATCGCGCGTAGTGTATTAGGGGAAATATTTATTTCTTATATGTACAGGTATACCAGGAATTCCATACAGTTTTTATAAGAAAAAAAAAACACCTCAAGGTGTATAAATCAGGTATATGAAAAACGCAGCACGACTTGTTTTCCTTCCCCCTATTATATATAGGTATAGAGCGTTATAACCGTCGTGCAAAAGGACGTGCGTCCTTACGCGTTTAACGCCTCGTCACGAGGCAGATCGCGCGCGCAGAGAGAATCGCTATAAACTATATCCGACACAATCAAGTTGTAGCTCGGGCTTGTTTTTCGCCTGATATCGTCCCCCCGCCACCGCCGCCGCCGCCGGCACACACTCTCAGCACCGTCGGCCGTAGGAATTTCGCTCGACGAGTTTATCGCGGGGCCGGTTCAGGAAATTCCTCGCGCTCGCTGTTTCTCGCGTTCTACTATACACTGGTGCATCAGGCGGACCTTGAATCGATTTGCCCAGCTTGAAATCCGTAACGATACAGATTCTTCTCTGTTTCTTGCGCTAAAGCGGCTTCGAAAGAACCCGACCAGAGAGAGAGAGAGAGAGCGAGAAAGACCTCTTGACGGCTCGATAAGTGAATGGCGTGGCGCTATTAATGCCGCTGCGCACGGCGAGTGCAGTCGATACATACTCCGTGCTTTTGCGCAATGAAAGTGATTTGGTGCTTTTTCGACGCTGCGGCGACTCATCGACGCGTGCGATCGATAATCGATTAGAGAAAGAAAGAGAGAGAACGAGCTAGTTCGCGGCCTCCGAAGAGCAAATATTTCTGCTTCGGTGGAATATATAGGCGCGAGTTAGTTAGACAAAAACATTAACGAGCTGTATGCTTGTGTTTGTGCCTTTTGTTGTTTGTTTTCCTACGCTAAAAAAGATAATCGTTCTATTCGCTCTCTGATTGGCTCTTCGTTTTCGCATCAATTTGTAACCGCAAAAAGTGAAAACAGAAAAAATATGATAACAAGGGATTCTTGTTCTTTTTAAAGTAAAATTTTAAGTTTATTATGCCACTTAACTTTCATTTGTGCGTACGAGTGGACCGCGACATATCTATCAGGCCGATTCCACGTGGATGTATTCATTCTTCATAACCATTAGTTTCATTTTTTAGTAATTATTATAATTTCTTTATGTTGCAGATACATTATAAAATCACAAAAAAGTGTAGATAATACAAGCTGCTCATCGGAACAAGTGCGTCGCAAGGTAAGTCCTTCATCTATAAAAAATCTAAATATCATCAAATAATATGCAACACGTTTCTCGATAATTCGAGCATATGATAATATACCCGCATATCTCTTGCGGCAACCGACTCCGTACCGCCCCGAAAACACACCCGCACATATCACACATCAGTCTGCATCAGCAGAAACGAATACTGTACGCCATGTGGCGTCTCGACTCGCGCACGCGCCTGCACTATCCACACCCACACGCGCCGCCGCAGTTGGTGCACTGGGGGCCCTCCCGAATTTACGACTAATAATTTTTTCGGCACAAGCCGTGAAAAAAAGAAGCAGCAGCGGCGCACGCGCGACAGACGGTCCACGCGCGCCCGCCTCCGAGCAGAACTAATGGATTAGCGCGGCAATGATGAATCGGATCGGCTACATAGTAGAAGAGGTTTCGTATTCGAGCTTTTCCGAGTGTCGGCGGCAGCGGCGGCTGCTTTGTCTTAGACGGATTAGTCTCGGCGAACTTTTGCCAACAGGTGGCTGAACTATTCCGAGGCTCCGTAGTGGGGAGAAATTGAAAAAAAAATGCGAAACGCAAAGTCTGGTATAATTTACTCGCACAAAATCGAATCCCCGAATTTCCGTTTGCACTGCTAGATCCTATTTGCACTTGTTCTAAGAGATTCTCAAACATCGGCTGCATCAAAGTGCACCGCCGCCGGGTAAATTGATGAACATCCGAGAAATTTTTCGGAATAGCTCCGATTCACATCCGAGCGAGGATTCCGCAAAGAAAGCATCGCGAAAAAGGCGGCAAACAGTAGCCGTGTGAGAGAGAGAGAGAGAAAATAGTGAATCAGGTAGCAGAGAAGTAGTCCCAAGGTCCACTCCACCCACAGCTTCCCTTTTTTCCCTTCCCGTTTCCTTCCGTCCTAAAGAGCCTCGAATATAGTATCCTCGCCTCATTTACACCTATATACCTACAGCCGGACGATATTTGCGCTACAAAGATTTCACGCGCTCGCGCGAAAAGTAGACAAAAGCGTTTAAAGTCTCGTCGTCGTCGACCTGCGCAGCGTGTCATCGACGCCCACCCACAAAATCGGACAATACTCAATGCTGCAGCATCCGGTTCTACAGGTGTGTGTGTGTATATATGTGTATGCGAGAGTATAATACTAACTGCCGCTCACTCGCTCCTCGCTTCCTCCCAGAACCTTTTTCGAATTTTTAAAAAGCCGGACGAGGAGGATCCGCTCGATTTTATATATACTGGCCGATTTTCGTTCCTTCTCTCGCCTTTTCAGAGACGACGGAATGCGCTTTATGCATCGCCCGTCTGCAGGATTTTCGTTATAACGATCGACGAGAGGCTATAAAGTATTGAGTTGTGTTACGTGATTAAGAGGAAATTATATGAGCGATCTTTACTGCGCGAGAGCGGTATAAAAGTGTAACTTTTAATTCGATATTGTATATAATATACGAGTGTTTGCACTGTTTTCTGCATGCGCAGGGGAGTCTACAAGCGAGTTATAAATATATATTTCAGGTATAAAATTTTTCTCCTCTCGAACCTATAGGGAGATGCAGATAAAGGAGCGTTTTTACATATATATAGGATATATTCGGAGGTGAGCTCTCCGAGAGTTCCTACTTTCTAAATCTCGTATCATTACAATCGAGCCTCGGCATCTCATTTACGAGCGCGCACAATAAATGTTTCGTACTTAACTTTATTGATTATCGTTTATGATGAAATGCCCGCTCGCGCTACAGTAATTCCAACACGGCATGTACAACAGTGAAAGTCCGCTCGCGTCACGCGTCTATACAACATTCTGCAGTGCGTTTTTCAAACACCTCTTATTCTCACACTATATAACATTCCAGCTTCTTCTTCTTCTTCTTCTTCTCGCACCGGAACTTAGCGAATAATTGCCATCATCAGCTGCTCACCGCAACGACGTGTTACGTAAAAGTATATATACGATATAATAAAAACAACGAGATTCTCCCGAGACTCGAGCCCCCCTTAGGGGGTCAGTTTCGAAAAGCTCGGGAGCAGCAGCAGCAGCAGCGAAGGCGTGTCCGCGTAAAAAAGCGCACCTTTACAGATTAGACGCTATAGCTATAATACAGCTCTGCTGCCGCTGAAACTTTAGTGGCATCGTAAACCGGTATCTTTAATACTCGCGCGTACGCCCACTCGCTCTCTTTTTCGCGCGCTCGCTCGCTCTCTGCAGCGCGCTATCCTAGAGGCGATCTGCCTATCGGCCAGCACGGAAAAGCCAGTTTAAAAGCTGCGCGCGCTGCGCACGAGTATATATAGAGCCTGAGTTTTAGCCCCCGAGGCGACGAGAGCAGAGCTGCTCTGTGCTCGTCCACGAGATCACGCCGCTCATGACATCTTTATCTTGGTGCTGCAGTGCTGAGCAGAGAGAAGAGAAGGAAAGTGTCGAGGCGCGACTGAGGAGCCTTGCCCGCCCGCAGGG
>UCQR01013718.1:0-10323 GCA_900474235.1 Cecidostiba semifascia | reverse complement strand
TTAGATTATGTAGTAATTCGAAAACTTAGGAAATTTCATACAGAATTTAATCTACTTTCGAATGTAAAATATTTCTGTTCCATAATCTGTCTAATATTAAAAGTTTGTAATATTATGTATTCAAAACATTATATTTCTAAAAATATTATGACGATCTATAACATCGTCTAAAAAAATATGTTTGGTGTATTTGACAAATAATTAATGAAGTGTTGAAATAGTCTATGTCGAAATAAAAAACATCGATACTTTACATCGGAGAAATAATAAATCGTCTAAATACTGGACCCCCCCCGTTATAATTATCATGAATAGTTTCATTACTTGAAATTTAGAGAGTACACGCGGTTGATCGATGTATGCAGCTTTTTTTTAGACGCGAGCTCGATGTAATCTAATCATTCATGCAATTGTTACATGTTTCCTGCGTTGCACCGATGCATCATCCATTTGCGCGAGCTTAAATGTGCTGGTAAGCACTGATAGTGCGTCAACGTGTTAATGGAACTATCAGTCAACACACACACGGCTGACTGACGTCTCAATCAAACAGCAACACGCGTCCGAGCGCAGCCGCGTGATCGCGCAAGCGCGTAGCTCTTGCACCCAATATTGTATTGTATATACGTATATACAACAGTAGATAATTCAATCCCCTGTAAATTTTTCTGTTGTTCTTTTTTTTGTTAATTTTCACATCCTTTCGATGTCTATGTACTTTTTACGCCTTGCACTGGATTGTATAATTCGAAGAGAATAATAGCAGCCAAGAATTAGCGGACTCTGCGGGAGGATGATTTTCACCGCCGGAAACAATTTGTCGCGTCGAATGCGCAAGGACGGGCGTCACCGAGTTGTTCCGCATGCAAATTCGTTTTATTGTCGGACCGTGAGGGGATATATACCTCTTGCTGTCTCTCTCTATATAATAGGAAACACCGAGAGACGCTGCACCTGTATAACGTTGCGAGAGTTAGGAAAGAAAGGGAAAACGGGAGAAGAGACAGACACACGGGGGACAGTACGTGCGAGGGATATATACGTATATGTATACAGTATACACGTATAACTGGACCCGTGTGATATGCGTAAACGCTCGTTTTCCTAGTCCAGCTCGACGAGCCAACTTAATTTCCCTTCCTCCATCAAGCCCCTCTTTAATTACTGCCAATTGTCCGGCCGCACGCGAATTACGTTATTTCGCAGGCCGCTGTCAAGAATTTGATAAAATTCGCTGGTGGAAAAGGTCGGGAGACGGGACTGACATGGCTTATTTAAGATGTAGATTTGATGCCTCGCTGCTTGTGTGTGTGCGCTGCAGTATCGCGCGAGAAAGACTTTGCGCGATCTCGCTTCTTTTTCGCCTTTCAGGAACGATGAAGCTGAAAAATAGATGAGCTCCGCAGGATGTGCGTGTCGTTTTTGTTTTATTTTAAAATATGTGTAATACAGCCGGGGAAAATTAGCCAGCTTATGTTGTTATAGCAAAATGATTGTCGGGGTATTTTTTGAATTTTTTAATGTCATATATACTCCGCCTGTGAGGGGGTCAGCCTGTCTGCTCGGAATAATAGCGCTGACCACTGCGCACCCCTTCATACAGTGGCGGAGTCCACTGCAGGATGAGTGTAGTGAACAAATTCAATTATCCGTATGGAATTTCGTACACGTATCTAAACGCGTCGAACATTATTCGAGCAAGCGAAAAATGACAGAGCTTCTTGCCTTATTCATTGTCGCGGCTTCTTTTATTTCGATTTGGATAAAAAATCTCGCGCTCTCTCGGACCTTCAACTTGTACTTCTCACTTTGTTACTTACTTACTTACTTATGTTCTTACTCCACTTAGTTTAATCGCGCTCGGCCTCCTCCGCCGCCCCCTACATCCACTTGTTTTTCCGTCTTATCCCCCGAGGCTAATTCATTACTTAATTCCGTTACTTCTCTCCTTCTTCTCAGCGCGCGTTTCTCTTCTCTCTCTCTCTCTCTCTCTCTCTCTCTCTCTCAACCCCTTCTAACGTACACCTCGACCAACCTCATTAAGCTCGACTACTTGCTAATTAAAGTAATTGCTAAATAAATTGCAATTACACTAATGGTCCGCCGGAGCCATCGTCGCTCGCTTTAACTCGCGCTTTCTTTCTCTCGCAGCTCTCCCTCCCTCTCCCGCTAAACGACTAATAGATTTTTTTGATTTATTTTCAATCGCGCCGAGTAGCTATCCTACGTCCGATCGAAAAAAATAACCTTAAAGCGCCTTGGAAAATAAAAAATATCGCGAGAGCAGAGCGCGTAAATATAAATCTCCAGCATGTCGCCGTTACCGAAAAAAAGGGACGATTCAGGGCATAAAATATGATGTCCGAAATAAAACGTTACGAAGTAATATCGCTTTATTGACTGTAAGTTTTTAAATGCGCGCCCGAAAACGCAAAAACAGCTTCCATGCTATCCTAGCTTACGTGCGCGCGCGCTGCAGCACATATTTTTTATGCTCAAATCGAGTTATGCATTTTTTAACAATATTTTTTAATACTTTGGCAAACGCAATCATGAAACTAGTCCGATGCACCTGGTCAAACATACCGAGAGCGCGCGTATATAGACAGCAAGCAACGCTTTGTGCTCGCGCGCGCGCAAGGCAAAAAGGAAATTGAATGTTTCGATATTTTTTGGTATATTCACGGGGAATATTTGTGAAATCGAACGTGCAGTGCACAGTTTTACGCTTGGCCACACGAGACACGTAATGGGCTCGATTGGTTTTTAATTATTGCGCGGAAAAATTCGAAGGATCGCGTCGAGTCTTTGATCCGACTGTTCATATATCTCGCTCTCTTTCTCTCTTTATATAACGCTGCGTTCACCCAGGGGTTCATATTGATCCCCATCGAGCGATTCGTTTGCCGAGCGAAAAAACGCTTTGCCATTACCGCGGTGAGCCGTACGCGCTTTTATTAAAAATAATTTTAATCTCATTCATTTGTATGTGGTATGCTTGTTCTCTGCTTTTTTTTAGTTTGAAATAAAAAATAAACTTATTCAATTTATCGCATAAGAGCATTTTCATATTATTCCAATTGCATTCCGGGTTGACAATGTGTAGGAAGAAAAAAAGATCACCTCAGAAAAAAAGAGTGAATTATACTTCACGCGTACGTTTTTGGTGAATTTCAATGCATCTACTACTTTATTGTGCTCGAATGACTTTAGCTAATCTGTACTGGAAATAAATACTATATTACGCTATATAATGATTTTAAAATTGGAACGGACTGGCTAAAAACTATTGAACGTTCTACCGGTGATATTAAGCGTTTCCACAATGACGATTCTAAAATAATACAATTATTTCATTTGTTTAATTTCAGGCAAAGTAATTAAATTTCTGCTAGAGTCAATGCAGCATAGAATACGAGAGAGTATATTTTTACGGCTTCTGAACGTGTTTTCTCATTACATAAAGCATGAACGCATTGGTATAAACCTCCGGCACATGTAATTAACCAGCGGCGACCTCGGCATATGTATAGTATAGATCATTCCTACACACATTCTTCCGCGTATATACAAGAGTGTAGCTTATTTAACATTTTACGATACACATATCGAGAGAGAGAGAGAGAGCGAGAGCGCCGGGCTCAGCTCGAACCATTTTAATTAGTTTTGCTGCTCTTAAAAGCAATATACCGCACACGGCATTTGTTGAAATATCAAAATATTATATTTGCTGCAATTAAATTTGCCTTCATTTTTGGTTGAAAAATCATCAGGGTATAACGTGGCTGCTGCTGCTACAACCACAGCGACGCTATGCTTGATGAGAATTCCGAGAAATAAACGCTCATGCATTTAAAATTAATTATGAAATATATATTACATGTATATACATACATACGCGGAGTGTCGCGCATAGTTTGATGAATACGCTGCAAATGAATTTAATTTTCATCATTATTCGCGTTTTCGAAAGGTCATTTATATCGTCCTGTCGACAACGAAAGCTGCGCATACGGTGTCGTATAGGTGTTTTTCAATATATGAAAATTCACGCACGAGTTATAAAGTATATACTGTTTATCTCGAAAAGTATTCAAACGCAGGTGTGCAAAATAAGTGTATTACGGCGCAAGACGCTTGGCTTCCTTCGAAATTAAATCAAGCCCTATCTCTCCGCAAGCGAAAATGCTTCTCGCTCGAGTTGTATCGATTGCAGACAGACAGAACAGTGAAGTATACAGAGAAACGCGAACGCGGCGCGGCGGCGTTTGATCGCGTCGCGGGCCCACTCGAGCGAGGTAAGCCTATACCTGCGGGGATGTAGCGCAACGTCTCTGTGAATAGCAGAAGCGTCTGCGAGACTCGCTTATATATATATAGGTATATGTAGAGAAGTCGACGAGGCGCCGGTATAGCTGTCGGAAGTTGGGATTGGGGGCGCTCGAAATGAATCGGACAAACGGACAGACGTGACGGGCATAATTCCGCGCTAAGCAGTACTCTGGGGGCCTGTCCTGCTCCCCATCCTCTCTTTTACTCTTATTGCTTACTCGGACACCTGTCAATTCGTGTTCGCGGAAAATATTATTGGACGCTATTGCAGAGCGATATAATAGCATCATTATCATCAATTCGATCTTTATCGTTGTATATTATCGTTTATGTTGATTGCAGGCTATACTTTTGTAAATTGTTTATACAAGGTATATAGAGAGAGCTTTCGGTAAAAAAAAAAGAAGGATTATACCTATAAATAGAGTGTAAGCTCGCAATTGAGAATCGCGTTATATCGTTGCGGTGAGATTACGGGGGCGCGCGGAACCGAGCGCGAATACGGCGCCACGGATGATACTTTAAATAAACTCGGAATATGCTTATGGAGTGTCTACTCTCGCCTGCACGCGCGGCTGCAACTTTCCTTATATATATACACACACACACTTGCAAATGATATCTCTCTCTCTCTCTCTCTCTCCGTGTTCTTGCGAGGAATATTATATGTCAATACGCCGGCGCTAAGCGGCTTACGAAGGGCGAATTGTCCCCTCGAGAGAGACGACGCGCGCGAAAGGCGGCGTCGACGGGAAGGAGAGAAAGAGTGTATATATATATGAATACAATCGTTGCGGGGATTACCGTTAGCATTTCCGTAAGCTTACATGCGCAGCTACGAGAGCTATATACTCGCACACGTGTATATGTATATAAGAAAGACACGTTCTTTATTGCGCGCGATTGTCAATACCAACGTGCGGTCCTCAAACACAAGCTTTCGGTGCCTCGAAAGTTGAAAGGATATGCATCAGTGTGCCTGCATACACTTACAAAAAGGGGTATCATCGCAAACTCTCACTCTCGACACCGGATCCGTTCTCTATTGCGTTATATTTACCGGTGCTTAAATATTTTCAGCAAACAAGTTAAGTGCCTCTAAGTGGTGCGGGCTCAAAAATGAAAGAGATCATAAAGTACAAACACACAAGACCTTTATTTTCCTCTCGTCATATGGGTTATTCGGCATATATCAAAATTAGACAAAAGTCGATATTATACAGCGTAATAATTTATTATACATAAAGTGGCAATTGTCTGCGCGCGCGTGTCTATGTATTTCGAACTATTTCAGCGATTTCCATGCCGATGGTCTTTCCCTGGGAAAGACCAGCCGTGGCTCCCTTGGATAAACATTCGCTCTTATCGCGCGAGCTATACGGGCTAATGGAACGTTGGAGATCCCGCGTAAATGATTGCGTCGTGTCAATGTTTGCTCTCCCTTACGTAGAGAGAGAGAGAGAGTCGCTGTACTGTGGGGCCGCAGGGCGTTTAAAATAATCTTTCTTCCTTTTTCAATTTCCTTTCTTTCTCTCGAGCGTGTATATATATATGTATGTAAGCTATATATACATACAGCTCTCGTCGCGCTGACAAAAAGGAACCCTTTTCCAATTGCGCGTGCGGACTATTTGCCCTGTGCCCCGTGCTCACCACCAACCACCTCCTCCTCTTCTTCTTCTGCTGCTGCTTCAACCTCAAATATCGGGCTTTGACATTTGTAACTCTTTCTCTGCAGCCGCTCTATTTGACGTGTACAACCGTTTTCAATGTTTATCGTCCCGTGGAGCGCGAGCAGTTGAACTAGGGACTACTATATATACACTTTTTATTGAGTTCGAAAAAACTTTCCTCTGCTGAATGTATAATAATAATACTGCCAGTCAAGAACGAAATTTGCACGTCGTTCGCATAAGGAGAAATTAGTCGTCGTCGCGAAGACTTACGAATGTTTACTGGTGTACTCAAAGCGTACACATCATTATCCGCATCAAGGTTATAAATAATATCAAGCTGTATATAAAAGGTATATGTATGTATATGTATATAGATATATTACACACACAATAACGAGTATTATTATGAGCGAACGGATAATTTCATTTAATGTAATGAGAGGCCGGTGCGAAATTGTGGCGGGGCTCGCTCGTATACGAAAAATGGCTCTATCATTATTTTGTAATTGGGCCATTATTCGTTAAACGAGAGAGTGAGAGTCTGTATTATAAGCTGCACTTGGATGCGCGCGAAGGCGCAGGTGCCCTGCCACCGCTGCTGCACAATTAGTACGTTTACTCGAATATATATATATATAATGCACACAGCTATGGTAGTGTGTAATTTGCGCCTAGTCCTGCTGTAGCTCATCCGCAAATTGTTCTCGTAAATTCAATTGCACTACTTATTTTCAAAAAATACTTATACACAATATAAATATAAGGCGATGAATACATCAAACTCGATGTATCGCATAATGTGTATGACGAATATATACATATACATACCGAAGGCGAAAGAGATCACTCGAGCGATACATACGTTTAGCACACGGCAGAGTAGAACACCGCCGCTTGTCCCCTCTACTCGGCTATAAATATACATATGCAAGCTTAGCACTCTCCTTCTCCTAATGCACGCCCTCGTGCTTATTTTTTTTTTTTTTTTTCAATTAATAATTCATAAGCCCGCTGTGCCCACGTTTCTCTTGTATTATGCATATATAATAGTCCCGGCGACACCTAATAATGCTCTTTCCTCTCTCTACAATACTTAAGCGCCTCATCATTTGCATGCACGGTCGAACATTCAAAAGTCGATAATAATATTAACGCGTTTTCATGATTAATTATTATAACATCGAGTCACGTCCGTTGTCTCTCGTGTTGTTATTCCCGTCTATATACTCGCATGAGCTTATTAAACACATCAGCTGCTTCGCTTAATGTATTATTATGATTTTTCATCGAATTATCTAATGACCAAAGTATTTCGGCGATATGTACATCTCTGATGCAGCAGACGCCGAGAAAGATATAGAGAATGAAGCATAGAGCTCAGTGCGTATACACACAGGTATATAGAGATGAAACGCAGATATCAAATTGTTCGATCAGCGAGTGCGACAAAGAGTATAGTAGTATAGCAGCAGCTCTGTCGAACGAGAGGGGAATTCGCCAGTGGAAAATTGATTTTAGCGCGAAGCTTTGTGAAATGAAACCTGGCTGAGCCGCTGCCATTAACAACGATAAAAATAATCCAATCCGACGTTTGTTTGATCTATCAGCGATGACTATATATATATATATATATATTGCTTCGCCTCAAAGAGGGTGGTTTTGTATATTGCTATACACATTTTTCGCCGAATTTCCGATATATACTCAAATGTGTACGTGCGTGTGTTAGTTTCATGGCTGATGCATCGCGTTGGTCATAATTTTTTAGAAAATATCTCTGTCAGCGAATTCGCTCCGTGTTGCTGTGGGTATAATAATGTACAAAAATGAGAAATGTTCTCGACATATACAGGAAAAATAACTTGTTTATAATATGAAAGCGCGATCGCAGACTCGGTTTGTTATTTCTACAAGGTATACCACTCCCTGTGTTTAATTGTAATCTATTTTTCGAATATAATTTGCTTTTGTTCAAGCCGGCAGCAAATTCACCGCACACGCAATATGTGCACATACAAAAAAGATATTCAGGCACGAAAACGCTCTTGCGAAAATCGTCTGCGGCATAAGACGCGTAAATTGAAGCTACTATCCAGACACACTGCGGAACGAGGTAGGAAAAATCGTCGGCTTGTGTATAGCAAAATGTGCGCACCGCGGGATCTCCTCTGCGCGTTTTAACGACGTAACATCGCGGTGTTATTCGCGTTACTTGTCGAGTAGCTTTGCGTTCAGCCTAGCCGGGCGTCTAATCGGAAGTTTATTGCCCAAATAAAACAGGGAGAGAGAAGCGCGGAGAAATTTGCCGCCCGTTGCTCTTTGTTTTGTGTGTATATACATATTCCTCCGCGCACATAGAGCTCCGGGCGGCGTCGACGAGAGGACCACGGAACATTTAACGCCAATGTTTTAACGTCCCTCTAGCAGCAGACTTTTGCGCGCATTCCATATTCGCCGCGGCAATCTCCTTTTCGAGCGCTCCTACCGTAAAAGGACGATGAGTCGTATTTTCGCTCTCTTTCTCTCGTATACTTGTATATACATTCGCCGTTTTCTCCGTGAGTGACTGTGTCTTTCTCACTCTCAATTTTTCGACGTATATACTACTATTATAGCATAATGCGCGCAGTATAACCCACGTCGGTCCTCAAATTTTATTTTCCCGAGGCTCTGTATACAACGCGAGAGAGCGTTGTGTTATCCCCCTGACGTTTCTGCAGCACACGCGATCATCCGAGTTTTGCCAGATTTCGGGCGCTTTTTTTTTTGTTTTTTTTTTGCTCTCGTGTCCGCTTTTTCGTGCGCGCGCGAGGAAATAAAGCAGAGAGTATAGCACGGGCTAACTACTGCGGGATTTACACACGAGTAGAGCAGCAGCAGCAGCAGCAGCAGCGAGAGCTGAAGAATTTTTCTATAAAACGCTCGAAATTCCGAGGAATTACGAAGGATTACACGTGCAGAGATTACTCTGCCACTGCTGCTGCACCGTAAATCGCGAGTATACGTGTCACCGTGCGTTAGTTTTTTTTTTTTCGAAGGAATGTTTGGCCGAGTCTGGAGATATAATTCATAGACTGCCAGCGTTTCCGTATAGATTATATTGTATAATATAGATGTAATAATTTGGACGAGAAGCGCTGGAAAATAAAGCCCCTGAGAAAAGCCGTTGCTCTGCTCGACAGTGTATAGCCGCAAATAGAGCAAATTCATCAGTAATTCATAGGCTCCACTGCTGCTGCGGTATACAGTAGCAGCGGTCGGTCCTGAGCGCTCTCTTTTCCCCCGTCTATCTGCGTGGCGGCTCTCTGCCGTCAAAACTTCTGCGGATATCCGAGGCTCTCTGTCAACTTTCGCGTTTCACGTCAAGTTGTTCATGGAGCGCGCAGCAGCTCTCTTGCTTTTACCAGGTGTATCGCAAATAATAAAACTCAAAGCCCGTCACACACATAGCTGCGGAGCTTAAATTATTCTCAAAGAACGAATCGGTCAGTCCTGCAGTCTATCGATAAGGTTCGAGAGGAGGTCCTGCGCAGGTGTGTCGTGAATATATATGTATATAGTATGAGACTCCTCGAGGCAATACTCGTCATCTTCTTCTTGTTGCATTGTTCGTCGCGCATCAGGACCTGCCCCCTTTGGAACACACATACACAGACACGCGTGTAACCTGGCGCTTGTATCCTTGCTCACTCGTCGTCTCTCTTTTTCAGCCGGCGAAGAGCTAGCTGCATGCGCACGAGGAGGGAGAGCTCGATGCGCGCCCGAAAAGCCCAAGGCGCGCGCGTTCTCAGTTCGCGCTCTCTACTTACCTCGAAATGAATCAAGTCTCTGCTTTGCGAGACTGGGCAGGTGCTTATTACCTGCAAGAGAGAGAGAGAGAGAGAGAGGTAGAGCGCAAAGCCTCCTCCAGCGTACCGAGACGCATCAATTCCTGCACGTATGTGTGCACGAGGAGCCTCGGGACATCCCGGAGAGAGCGCTCTTTTATCGCTTCGTACAAATCCGAGACTTTGCGCCGGCTGCAGCCAGAAAGTCTCCGTCGATATCTGAGCGGGATATCTGCACAGCGAACGTTGCCGGCGGTGTTCTCCTGGACTATATACTCGGCGTGGCTTTGCCGATTAGACGCGAACTTTGAGAGAACCAAAGCCCTGCGGGAGAGCTGTGCCCGCGATTATACGTTTCTGCGGCCTTTTATTTCCGAACACACGTTTAGCGGTAAATCACGCAGAGCTTCTTTGGCTCTTGATGTTGAATTCTCTCGAAAATTAGTGCCGTACGATTGCGTTTTCCTTCTTTTTTCTATACCTATAGG
>UCQR01013717.1:0-10082 GCA_900474235.1 Cecidostiba semifascia | reverse complement strand
CGGATTAAAATGTTGGAAAAAATTTTTTTCTTACACTCTTGCAGCTCTTCTCCAAACTCGAGGAGAATTTCCGCAAGCACGATTCGCCTAACGAATCGCCGTGACCAACTTAGTAGATTAAAAGAATAAGAAGAAAAAAAGAACGAACGGAAAGAAAATTCAGAGAAGAACTCAAATGGACATTCCTCCATCTCCTCCTCTGATTTCGAATTCGAACGCACTTATTCCCAGCGCTCTTACGCCGAAGAAGCTGCGCAACTATGGTCTCCTCTTTTCTTTTCGCATCTCATTACACCGCGGCGGCAGCGGCTCTATAACTTACGCTTTCCTTTTCCCCGGGCTCTATATCCCTCTCGCGGGAGGGCGAAACTGCGTTTCGCAATTTGCCTAAGCAAACCTCACCAGAAATTCATATCCGTCGCGCTCTCTCCTCCCTATACGTATATAATACATATACACTGCACTGCGTATACATGAATCTGTGTATCGCTGTATACACACACACTCGCGCGTATACGAGCGGCTCCTCTATCTCCATCGCGCAATTTCGCGGGTAACCTAACCGCGTTTGGTATTGGTGAAATGAGCCAAATACGAGAAACCATTCCAGTCTCTCTGAGCCGCAGCAGCAGCAGCACTATACCGCTGCTTATGAGCCGTTGGATTTAAAGCTAACCCGCATTCCGCGCTCTCAGCACCTTTCCTGTGCATTTCGTTTTCCAACGATTCCTTTCCGTCTTTTTTTTTCATTCCTCGTGATGTTTTCTCACCACAACGCTACCGTTTCGTTCGTGGCTACTCTTCTCGCACGCAATTACGAAAAATTCATTGCTCTCTTGATAAATGCGGTACTCGCGGCTGCATACTTTATACGCCGGAATATATCCAGTTTCATTGCGCCCTCGACCGTGTGCCGCTCTTCAGAGGACCGCTGTAATTATTACACTTTTTTTTGCCGGCGAGGCGTCGCACGCTGAACTTTTCGTGAATTTTAATTATGCCCGGCTGGTTTTGGCATTTCAAAGTCGCAGACTTTATAATCTCTCTCTCGGTCGGAATGGACGTTAACGACTTTGCGATTTAATTAATGTATTTATGTGCGCGGAAAGCGAATTCTCGCGCGAATTATCCGTTGGAAACTGTACAACTATCTAACTGCAGTTAGAGAGAACATTTTGTTTATCTGGAGTTAAGTACTCTGATGTTTGGATTGGTGGAATGTTTAGGGAGTTTGGATTTATTCGAGAATTCAATGTATTCATCAAATTCAATGTTATAATCTCCGTGGTTTGAAACAAAAAATATTTTCCCTGGATTCTCTGTGGATCTTCATATTAATCGGATTATCCGAGTCGAAGCATTGTATCTCCCTTTGATAAAACAAATAAAAGGTATCATTTTAATCCACGCGTCGACTGAATCGCATCGACTTTCTTCCAGCAAGTTGCATTCGCAATTCACAAATCGGATCAGGTAATCTCGAGAAACCATTTCTTCGAAAAGTCTTGGCTAGGCATCATCGCAATTATATCCTGACCAAATCCTCCGAGACGAAAATTTTAATTAATCCGTAACCCAACTCCTGCACTAAGCGCTTGACGAGATTATGAATATCGTCGGGAAATTCGATATACGCGCGGACTCTTGTTAAGACCGAACAAGAAAGTCGTTATGCCAAATCCTTTCCCGAAATCCCTCAAAGCGCGAGCTGTCTGCCGCCAGCCTTGTGGTAAAATCGATGGCTATAAGTATAAGTCTCAATGCACATAGAATAACAGGGTAGGTATTCTTCATTTTTAATTTGCTTGATTATTCAATCCGCTTCACAGCTTTGAATAATCTGTTTCTCCGGAATTCAGAGTAGATCATTCAGTCAATAAGCAAGTATGCAATTTACAAAATCACATGTTAAAAAAACTTGAATTCATTCAGTGTTTCATATATAATTACCAAACTTTTACAGATGTTTTATACATCTAAAAAGATTTTCAATTTGATACTATCATAATTAGGTTTGATAAGATATGATGGTTTTTTTATAACCCCACTGCAGTTGCTTTAAAAAAGTTTAAGGACACCTGAGATAATATTGCTAATTTTAAAGTATACCAGACTTACATGGTATGTAATATTTACAAATGACAAAAATATCACAAAAAAAGTTATAATCAAAATAGAAATATATAGATGACGCGCGATCAGTTTTTTCATTAATTCAAGCTTGCAGCCGCTTATACCTTTTCTAAAGCTTCACCACTTCTCCATTATTCCATACATTCATCTCTCTATTCCGCCCGCATTTCTTCCTACCGTCTGCTGAATCTTTATAATTCCGAAGGATATTATTCACTCCTGCGTACATACACAGAGGCGTATCTAAAAGAAAACCCGGGCACTTGTACTCCAATCAGAGGCAAGCATCGAAAGATGCAGCCTCTCCCTCAAAGGCATACAGCACCAACTTCTCCCTTTCTCTCTTCTGCATTTTGTATGTCTCAGTACTGCTGCTTCTTCTCCTCATTGCAGTACCTTGCGAAGGAGCGCCGGCTCCTCCAAAATCCTTTGTGTTTATTTTTCTTTTTTCCGTTTCTCGCGCGCCGGTGGTGGCCTTCTTGACTCTTGTGCGCGTTTTTCTTACTTCCTCGCCCATTCGCTCCGCATTCGTTTTCTTTATACCCGCCACAACTCTTCGCTCCTGCCTTGCTTCTTATTTCCTACTTTTTCTTCTTTTCCGTTTTGTTTGCTTCTCCTGCGCGACTTATATCTTCGCTCCTGCGCCTGCGTTTCTTGCTACTTTCTTTTCTTTTTTACCTAGCCTCGCTCGCTCGCGCGCATATTCCTTTTCCACGCTGCACAATTTACATCTTTTCATGCTCGCTTGTTCCATTATTTGCGATATAGAGGCACCTTCGTGCATTTTTAATTTCATTCGCGTGCGCGCGAGCGTGTTCTTGAACTCTGTATTTTGCACCGGTTTCATTAAAGCCGACTGTATAGGTCTTGGTTAGTTTTTCATACTTGCGTCAGGATTTGGCGAGTGAAAAATGCATAAAGGTAATATTGAAACTTTGTTCTTAAGCATTTTATAGTTATTGTTGATAAGTGTTTCAAAATTATACCGTTGACACTTTTGTAAACTCAAGGGAAGTATATCATAATAACGAAACACCTTCGTTTTTTAACAAATAAGCCACCTCGCCGAAAGACTTTATGATATTAATCAAGGATCCATTTCCCGAATTAAGCCCAGCGCCTCTCCCCTATCCTCCACCATCCGGTATATCGAAACGAAACCCGCGTGCACATTTTCATCAAGCTCTCTCACAAAAGCCATCACCGGTCGCACACGCAAATACGGGCTTACGCAGCCGCCGCGTACACACACGCAAGCTCCTAGTCAAAGCGTCGCGCAACTGTCATTTACAACGTCGTCACTAGGATGGTAATGAGATACCAATATGTGCACGACAATGTGTATATGTGTGTTCCGTTTGAAATTCGACGATCAGCACGGCCGGGAAGGTAACTCAAAGCCCCTTCGCCGCGATCACGTCTGATTCGCGCCTTCGGTTTCGGTTGCTTTGCCACGACGACGAGAGCCTCTGTAATTGACCTCCACGCGCAACCGGGAATGCGTCGCGCGGTTGGACGATGAAGCTCACCCCCTCCCCCCCCCCCTTGTGCGCAACACGGTTAATTACTATACGGAGGGTTGACCATGAATATACGCGTGCCAGAACGCCCTATGTGGGCTTGAGGTCTCGGCTCATGGTTGGGGGGTGAGGATGTGGCGTTATGCTCGCACCGCTAGGCGTCAAAGCTCTGTTTGACGGGTTGATTAACGTTATGCTCTGTATAGTGTTTTGGAGTATTGAACGTGATTCTAAAATATTTCTTTCTTGCTTTCTGTTACAGGTGAGTTTTCTTATTTCATTCGTGCGTTAAGCCAGTTTACTGACGGTAAGAAAAAAATCAATTTGTTTGTAAATTGTAGATGTAATGTCTGTTGATTAACCTCAACTCTCGAAAATAGCCAACGTACAACGTTCTGATTAACGGTGTAATTATCAAAGAGAAAATTCGGATCATTAATTCAGCAAGTAATGAGATTTGATGAATATTACGAATTTCGTATAGTCCACTTTGTACATTCGTGCTTTCCAATTTGAAAGAATAACGTAGCAATACATACATGTGCTTAATTTGATCAAAATGAAAGTTCAATATTTTCCATTAAATTTTCATTATATTATTACTTCGTGAAAGGCAAAATACAGGAACAAATATTTAACCATATTATTCACGATGGGAAATAAATGGATGTAACAAGAGATATACCATTTCATTTTTTACAAAAAAAAAATTTTAAAAATGCTTGCAAATCAATGAGCCAAACGAAAACCAATTAAAGTAATTTAATCAACCTGCATCCTTTTAACTCTGATTGTTTTCGAAAAAATGACTGCGTCATCGTTAGCAATTATTACAAGTATAAAGCAACGCGGGCAATCACTTTAATTGGCGGGCCCTTCGCTCGAGAGATTAATACGGCGAAAAAACGTCAAGCCAATTGTTTTCCAGGCCACGATCCAATTATAGGAAAACAGTTTGTCAAACGAGAGAACGAGAATACAATCGAACGCGCGGTGTAGCGGTGGCGCAGCAGCGTTGTGTGTCTGACCTGGCGGCCTTTGCCGCACTGGGAATAGCGAAGCGTGTCCGACGCTTACGCGACTTGCTCTACTCGCACTACAGTCGACAGGGCCCTCCGCGCGCAACCTTCTCCGTAAATCAAATTGCCGCCGCTACAAATTCATAGCGCTATATCGGACGCAACAGTATAGTTGGAGTCTTGCGTTGTACTATATACTGCAGGCTTTCTCCAAGCGATACTGCCTGCAAATGAGTTTAAAATACGGCCGCCGTTACGGGGTTGGCAGGTTTGTTTTGCCTGCGGCAGACTTGGCGTTATTTTTCCTACATGGACATGGCTAAACGAAGAGAATAAATTTTCTTCGCGCGATAAATTACCGCTTTATCGCTTTTGACGATTATCGCTTTCGAGGAGCTTTGTTACTTTGCGCCACCGCTGAAAAATAAATCGTGCGTTGTGGTGACTGATATCGTTGGGGGAGACGAATGTGAACGCAGTATGTGTTGATAGAAATGAAAATTGTATAATTATGTGACTGATGAGAAATATATTTTGCGTTTGATGAACGAGAATTCACGTGGAACTGAATTTTTACTCAATAAAAGTTTTACAAGAATTAATTTTGGACATGATTCGACTGAAAATTCTCAACGACTCTCCACTGCTTGATCGGTTTTTAAAACAATTTTGATAATTTAATTCTAAAAAATATGAAACAATAAGAACACGTTACCAATTAAATGTTTTCCGAATCCACATCAAAATAACATTTTATTATTTACATATACCTACTCTGGATAAAGGAATTGAAATCATTAAAATCTTACCTCTCTATTTTTAATTAACACTTTTATTCAAACTTCTTTTTTGTTTCAACAAACGAAATGCCACCATTCTATTCTTCGCTATACGAAATCAATTAAAACTTGCTGAACTTTCTGAAACCATCTTCCAGTGTCTTATTCTTAGCCCGACGATCGGGTAATACGATGATTAATATCCAAGACACTTTCAGCTTCGCTTGAGGTTATTTATTCGACGGCGGCGGCAGTGGGTACCATCGCGTAAAAACGTTAACTCAGCAGCACAGCCGCCGCGAGCGAAACGAAAAATCCAATTAAACAATTAAGCAAGAAGTTTTCAACAGTCGTAATTCTCTCGCCCTACCAACCTTAATGACATTCATTAAACGTTTCGCGCCAGACAACAGCGGCTCCCGACGCGACGCCCCGAAAATAAATAATCCCTGATGTCCGCGGGATGAAAAAGGTTCTCCGAAAAAACGAGACGCTCGGCTATACCACATCGCGGCGCGCGTCACGTTCTTTACCTCGCCGCAAACCCGCTAACGAAATTATTTCGCGAAACTTCTGCACGCGGCTCATGCTGGAACGAAAAAGGAACAGTCGTGTGTCGAGAAAATATGCACACTTCTCTTGAAAGTATGCAGGGCGAACGTTTTTCTTTTTCAGCGACGTGGTCAGCTTTTTCCTGCGTTAAAGGAAACTCGCGCGATATGGCCTTTACGCTTAATCCGCGTCGGTTTCAGGTGCTTCGGTAGCGCTGTTCTCTACCATCTTGTCGTCAAAGTTTTTACGAGCCGGCCGGCTTCGTACGCTTATCGGAGGCCGAGCACCTTCCGCCTACCGAGCGTTGCTCCGCTATACGCCTCTCCTCCTCTTTTCACCCTTATCCGCGAGCCTCGCACTTTTACTCACCTCCGCTATCCTACTTCCGGCTGCTTTGTTTCTCCTTTCTTTCTTGCGCTGCAGCCTTCCATGTTACTCTCACTCCCGTGAGGAGCTTGACCCTTGCTGGATTTTTTTATGAATGTTCGGGTTTTATGGCGCTGGTATTACGATAGTTTTATCGGCTTTATTGCAGGATTTCATTCTTCGCGATTTGTGCTATTTATTATACTCACAGAGGGCATTAGCCAGAGGCTACAGTGAAATGTTTCAATATAGTCTCATGTAAATATAATTAAAAATTAAATAAACTGTGTCCTAAATGTGGATTTAAGGTATAGTTGTTTATTCATTTAATTATTTGCATCATTTTCAAGTAAAATTTATACTGTTTTCCATTGTATTCTCATAAAATTAAAAAAATACTGTAAATATATCTATTCTTTATAGTATTTTCACGTCCCGATGATGAAGTAGTTACATTATGACTCTTCTAAAAATTCTACAGCTCAGTACGTATACTGGAAAAAATATACATACATGAGCGTTAAATTCGAACGTATTGTAATATGGGTGATCGTTAATTTTGTTTTCCAAAGAAAATAAATTAACAAAAATATATATTAAAATTCTCATAATATGAATTTATATGAATGTTAAATTTCATAATGTATTTTATCAGTGATATTCATTGAAATTTCATAGCGGAGAAATTTAATATTCAAAGTTTTCGGGGAACTTCAAAAATGAATTTTTTAGTGAGAACCCTATTACTGCAAAATTCTTTATCTCGCAAATCTGAATTCCTTCAATTCTTCAACAAATTTCCACCTCTCCTGAGCAAACAATTTTCAATCTAAAAATTCTTAGAAAGAATTTCCAGACTTGTAAGCGAAGAATGTTGACATTTTTTTCGGAATGGCATTTGCATTAATTATCTGCCAACTCCGCATTTCCTCGGAGAGTACCTGAATCTATATTTACCTCTTACTCCCTTTCTGTTTTGCTTTCTTTGCGGTTTTCCTCCTCTTGCTCGTCTTTTTCGTAACTTCGCTTTACCTTTCTCGCTTTTTTCTCTTTCGCGTCTAGACTAAAGAGCTAAAGAGCAGTTCTTCGGGATAATGCAGTCCCGAGACTCTGCTAAAGTGTCGGGGACGGTAGTGGTGCGCGTAGCCGCTTCTTAAAAGCGGCATCGTCGTCGTCGTACTTTGTCTTTCCCTTTTCCCTTACAGTTAGCTCTCTGTCCGGTGACTTGCTCCATCTTTTCTGCACTTCATAGACTTCCATGTTTACAGCGATTTAAGTTTTTACCTCCTATGTTTGCGTAATAGTATAAGGTTAAAGTTCATCCTATTTGTCGTGCTCTCCAAATACTTCTATGATAATATAATAATTTTTATTTATTTTCTATTTTTACACTAAAAGCATTTTAAAATACCCAAATCAATAAAATTTATAGCCGATAGTCTGCAAAATATTAATACTTTTATTAATCTTAAGTTTTAAATAAACTAGTACAATGAATAATTATTTCTCACATCATCTAATAAAATAAAGCGATTAATTTTTAACATTTCTAAGTAGGCTTGATTTGAAATATCAACTCAGCGAATGAAAAACAAAGTTACGGTGTGGCTGACAAATCTGCAGCACCAATTCATTTAGCTAATAACTATGTGCAGCTCATTTCAAAAACATAACATTTTAGACCACAACAGGAAACTAAACACATACTTCTCGAAAATCGCAACTACCTGTCGCACACATATAGCCCTATTTTACAGCATTCCATGTACGTACCTCGAGATTACAACGTCTGCGCGCCTGGCACAATATTCACTGCAGTATCAGGCTCGAAAGTCCACATCCTCTGCATCGGGTCGGTAAACTGCACACTTGCGCGTTACATCTCTCTGGAATGGAGATAATCAGCCGGTGACGTCAACCTGCCCCCGGATCTCTCTAAACATCCTTTATAGCTTCGGCGACTTTCTTCCTCTTTCAGTTTAATCTCTGTGGACTGCTGCTGCTGCCTCCTGTCTGACAGTCAGACAACTTGAAAAATCCGAGGCAGCTTCCTAGAATACTTTGACTCTTGGCGAGGGCTGTTTTTTCTCTCTCCCTGAGTTTGTTTGTCGGTCGGAGTCGGCAGGGTTTGAATGAAAAAAGCTCCTCTGCTTGGGAATTTACGCGAAAGATGGGGGAGCGTTTAAGCGTTAGTTTTTTTTTCGAGAGTAAGGTTTACCGAACGGATTGCCCGTAGTGCGCGCAAGCTTCTCTGTGGATTTTGAGGGGAATAGAGAGGTCTGTTGATTTCTCTTTGAGTGCCGTGCCATCAGATTTTGCTAACAGAGTGATTAATAGAGAAAGGTCCAAGGGACTAGGAATTTTCAAACTCTAGAATTATTACTTGAAATACTTCACTTTTCTCTTAATGTTCTAAATAAAGCTTACCAGATGAGTCTTAGCAAATTATTAATAAATATTATTTTGATATACTTGAATCAGTTGTGTCGAAAGCCTACGTTATTCACAACCTTTGTTGGTGGGTCTATAAAATAAAGACGAATGCATCTCAGCACTTTCACTGTGACCTACTGACTCGATCCGTACAACAATGCTCTTTACTCCAACTCTTATATATCTCATTCTCAATGCACATCAATATTGAAATATCTCTTTTGTATATGTATATGAAGACAGCGGCAAATACGTCCTTCGTCCCTATCCTCGTCCCTATCACTTCTTCCATGTGATATAGTTACGCTCGGCGCCTCGACTAAGACCTCCGAAGTATCATAACTTTTAAAATAATGAAAAACGTCACTTCCCCAAGAGAGTCGAACTTTACTGCTCTCTTCGGCAAGTCGTTCTGCTCTTTACGTTCGGTTGATTTTATAAAACTCCGCGGGTATTGCGCCCCCTTATAACCTCGCGGAAAAATATATACACACCTTCATTTATGACACGCCGATTCTGCAACCGTCGTCGCTGCGATACAAAGAAGGAAAAACGGGGGGAAGGCCTCCTGTTACTTGCGACGCGATTCGCGGCTGAATACTTTACTCTGCGTTATAGTCGAATATACGAACTACGGGCGATGACAATATCCAATGTCTCGCCTCAATCCCAAGATTTTATGATTCGTCTTGCTTTCTCTCTCTCTCTCTCTTGTCCCTTTCTTTATCGTTTATCTTTTTATTTGCGCGTGCGAATTACCTGCCGTGACCTGTTAGAAGAAAATGATGAAAGTTTTTCCTTGCTTTGCGATAGGTAATGCCGAAGCCACATATTGTAATATATTTTCCATATCAGTATTCAATAATACGTATTATGTATTTCACTCTATAGCTTTACTGATAAGGGAAGACCACAGAGTTAGGCAGCCCAATCTTTCTCAAACTTTTTTAGGTCTCTTCTTTTTACACAAAACTGATACATCTACGACCTTTTTGTCCCATATACGCCTTAGATCACGAGCTATAGCTAATTTTAGTCAAAACCAACAAAAAACTGTGTCTCTTTGAACGTCTATAACTTCGCTTTTATGAATCCTTTAAATTCTTTTGAAAATAACAATAAAGTATTCCCTTGTGAGTTTTGATAGAACTTTTGAAAATAATGTGAGCTCTCCTATTTCGATCTTCCTATCATGTTCTATAAGCTTTTATTATACATACATTTCACACCAGATTATGAACAAGCTACATTGTATAAATATCAAAAGCTGAAGATAGAAA
>UCQR01013716.1:0-10529 GCA_900474235.1 Cecidostiba semifascia | reverse complement strand
CTTCCATACTGCATCCCTCCAGTAGATAAGAAAATTAAAAATACTCTTGACTCATATATGCTATACGTATTTTTCTGATGTCTCGATGCAGTCGATGAGAGATTATATAATTGCGTATAAACACACTGGCTACAAAAGACGGAGTCGAGAGAGAAAGAGCAAAAATTAATAAATTACACAACCAGAGGGAAATTATGAAATCGAATAAAATTGCGCAGATGCGAAAAGCTGCTACAGCTTAACGTGAACCTGAAGGAGCAGCTGGAGGAGTCCCACCGTACGAACGAGGCCCTGACGACCGATCTCCAGAAGCTCAGCAGCGAATGGGACGCCCTTCGCGAAGAGATGAGCATCAAGGAGGAGGAGTGGAAGGAGGAAGAGATGGCCTTCAACGAGTACTACAACTCCGAGCACAACCGACTACGGGATCTCTGGCGCGACGTCCACTCGGTTAAGCGACTCTTCGCCGACATGAAGTTCGCGACAGAGCGCGACCTGTCCAAAATGCGCGGAGAGATGAGCGGACTGGCCAATGACACCCTCACCGCCTGCAGTAGTACGAGCTTCTTCCTCAAACTTCAAGCTGCTGCCAATGCAGCCTCGTCATCCGTTGTCAGGGCGGCCCAACCTTCGCTTCAGACCGAGAGAAACCAAGCTGCCACCGAGGAGGCTACCGCCAAGTTGGAACAGGCTCTGGCTGAGGTCCGCAGTAGGGATGAGAGGATCCAGCAGCTGCTTCGCGAGGTCAACAGAGTCAATTCACTTTGCACTTAGCGATTTTGTCCTGCACTTGTTAAATAGTTCATTGTGGGGTGTACCACCAGATAATAGTTGCAATAATTCATCCGATAATACAGGTCCAGGCACTTGAGGAAAAGTGCTCGGAAGCCGAGGCCATCACGGGCCAGCGATTACGGTTGCAGGAGGACATCGACATCCTGCAGTCGGCTCTGCGAGACATCGCGCACGCCGTGATCCAGGACGCCGAAACCCGGGAGATCGACACCAACATCCCGGCAACGACGCATCTCCATCTGTCCCCCAGCGCGCCCATACCCTCGAGCAGTCTCAAGAGACCGAAGCAGAGAGGAAGTGCCATCCCAGCCTTTGCCGAGAGTACCATCAGCGCTGTTCAAGCTGCTCTTCACAAGTATCAGCTGACCATTCACGAACTCGAGGTATGAATGCTCTCAATGCTTCTTTACTACTTTGCCATCAGTTATTGTACTGATACAAATGTCATTTTGGCTGGATAGGTGAAGCTGCAAACGCACATGGAGCAGTTGGTGATATCGCGCAAACAATCCGAGGGTCTGGAAGAGCGAGTCGTCATTCTGGAGGAGAAGAATGCCGACATCATCGTTCAGCTGGACACCATGAGATCGCGAAGCTTGCAATTGTCCCAGGAACGAGACATGCTGCAGAAAGCTCTGGGCAGCGTCAGAAGCGAGAAGCAGAGCCTTGACAAGAATTGTGTCGAGTACACCGGTGCGATCGACAACCTGAGGGCCGAGTACGAGAAGATCGACAAGCTCAATAGCAAGCTGGAGAAGCTCTGTCGCAACCTGGAGGATGAGAAGGCTTATCTTCAACAAGAGGTGGACCGGTTGAACAAGGACTGCGAGGACCGTGAGACAACTCTACGGATCGAGGAGGACCGCAAAAGAGAGCTCAAAGAAGAACTACTGAGTCTACGCGAAGACTTGAACAAGGCGTGTCTCGCTAAAGACATGCTGGAACAGCAGAAATTCGAGTCAGACAACTATCTGTCTCAGGTTGAGAAGAGCAAAGCCGATTTGGAGTTGGAACTCGAACGAGTGACGTTGGACAAGTCAGATCTACAAGAGGTTCTCTCGAAATGGCAGGCTGTCTGTCTGAATCACGAACAGGACTTGACGCGACTCCAGGAAGAGTTGAAGAAATGCAACGAGGAGAAGAACCAGCTGATCAATCAGTGCACCGATCAACAAGGAGACCTTGCCTCGCTGAGAAAGGAACTGCTACAAGCAGAGCAGACCAGACTGGACCTCGAATCGGAAAAGGTGACCATGCACGAGAAGTTGAAGTTCCTGGAGAACGAGAAGGAAAAAGTGGAGATGGATCTGTCCCAGGTCAGTCGCGAACGAGGAGACTTGAGCAATCAACTGTCGGCTCTACGGAGGAAAAAGGAGAGCCTGAACGAGGAATTCATGAGAGCGAAACAGCGCTTGGAACATAGTGGAGAAATGAACGCGAGGCTTAATCGAGACATGGAGGTGCTCATGAAGGAGAACGACGAGAAGCAGGTAAGATGCAAAATCTTCTATCATTAAGGAACTGTTGCTCAGCCGAGTAATCTTTCAGGTACTATTGGACAGCAGTGACAAAGAAATTCAGAGACTACAGGAAATGCTCGCGTCGATACACAGTGAAAAGGAGAACCTCGAAGCCACGCTATTCGACGCGCAGGGCAACCTCGAGAACACTCATCAAAAGAAAGTCCAACTGGAAAAAGATCAGCAAGAATTATTGATAAAGCAGGAAAGCTTGAACGGGCAAATTCAGCGTTTGACCAAGGAATTGGAGAACAGCGAGAAACACGTCCGCGACGTCAAGCAGAGCCTGACACAGGTCATCGAAAACCAGGAGGCCGAGTATCAAACTGCCATTGCAAATCTGAAGAAACAGAGCGAAGAAGCCATTAGGAATCTCAACGAAGAAAAGGTATGCGTTACAGTTATTATGAGATTTTCATAAAGCAATAATTGCTATTATTTTTATGAATTTTTAAAGGAACAAACCAAGATAACATTGGAGAAGAAACTACAGCAGAATGTATCGCAACTTGGAAACGAAAAGGATCAAGAAATCAATCAACTGCATCAGACAATCGAAGAACTGCAACATCACATCGAGAACATGCGCGAGGAGCAGGAGGGATTGCTTTTCAGAGCTGAAAACGACAAACAAAAAGCTTTGCTGATAGGTTTGATTAATTACCAAATCATGATATACAGTTGCTAAATCAAAACACATATTCACACAACGTTATCTTGCAGTTCAACAAGATCAACAAGCTCTGCTGGTGAAGTACGAAAACGTCTGCAGAGAATTGGAGGGCGAAAAAGGTACTCTAGAGCGAGTTCGCAGAGAAGCAGCAGCACACGCCGAACAAGATCGTAGCAACTTGAATAAAACTCGTGACGAATTGAACCGAATCAAGAATAAAATGGAAGAAGCAAAACTCAGAGCTGACGAAGAAAAATTAAAGCTCGAATTGAAGATGGAAGAGATTCGCAACGAAAAGGAGAACACCTTGAAAGTCTGCGAAGAGTTGCAGATCCAACTGCACATGACGGAGGACAAGGTTGACGAACTACAAAACCAAGTTCAAGAAAATTGTCGAAAGCTCAAAGAAGGTAAGTGAAAACGTAGGCTACTTCTCAAACGCCGTTTCTTAAAACTACATTAATTTACAGCTGAGATCACCATAGAAACTTCACGAAAAGAACTTGTTGATTTGCGCCGACAACTGAACGATTCGAATTTAGAGAAGGAGAAGTACAACAGCACCAACAAAGAACTGAGGGAAAGGATAAAACAAGTCGAGTCGGAAAAACGAGAACAAGCTCGTACACTCGAAGACTCGTACCAAAAGATCGCAGGTCTGGAGGACGCAAAGACATCCCTGGAGGCAGATCGCAATCGCCTGCAAAACAACCTTCGCGAAACCGAGCGCGAAGTTTTGCAATTGCAGCAGCAACTGAGAATGACACAGGAGGAACTGGAGAAGTCCAACAATGCCAATTCGCAAGCGCAAAACAACGAAAAGGAGTTGGAAGGAAGACTGGCCAACGAGATCGAGGAGCGGGAACGCTTGCAACTGCAGCTTCACCAAATGAAGAAAAAGGTAGGGTATAATCAATCGAATCCGTTGAGTCGATTAAAAACACGAATTACTTTTTCTGCAGGCTGTGGACCTCGAGGGAAGTCTAGAAATAATTCGCCAGGAGCTTGCAAAAACGCGCGCTCGTATGAGCGACGAAGATGAAAGATTCCGGGATTGTGAGCAAAAGCTGAAGCATCAACTGGATGAAGCTCGGTGTAGAGAACACAAGCTCAAAGAGGAGGTGCACAACTCGGAAGTTTGCTTGGCCGACGCGATTCAACAACTGCAAGAACTGAAAGCACGACTGGGTGGTTCGGAGGGTCGAGTTCGTGCTCTCGATGTTCAGCTTATGCAAGTGGAGGGTCAGAAGAAGGAGGTTGAACAAAGACTCAGCAGCATCGTTCTGATCCTCAGGAGAATCGCTGGTATTCAGTTGGATGGCAGTATCAGCGTGCCTTTTAAACTTTCTAGTCCAACCAGACGATACAGTCCTGTTAGAAGTAAGAATTTCGTTGTTAACGACATGTACCATTTGGTTAGTATGATATTGATTGAAAGTGTCTTTTGAATACAGTGCAAGAGCACGGAGACGGAAATCGCGAAGTCATCTTGGACGTTGACCCAGAAGCCGTGAGGAGAGGTGTCAAATCTCTGATGCAACAGGTCGCGCAGATCGAGCGCGAACGTGTAAGCTTTAAGAAATATTTTTTGATTAAACTGCTTGAAGCATTGAGCTAATTGATCAATTTCTTTAATGCATCAGGAGGACTTGAAATCAGAGCTGAGCATCACGAAGAAACAACTCATCGAGGCTCAGGATAATCAAGCCAAGGTTGACTCGAAACTCAAAAATGTACTCGCTCAAGTCAGAAACTTGCAAGACGACAAGAACAATCTGGAGACGAAGCTGATGCAAAAGCAGACTATTCTACAAGCACAGGTGCGTTTCTGTCAAGTTGTCTCTTAATCGGAATACGTTGATTATAATGTTGTGCTTCGATTGCAGACCGAAAAACTGGAAGACAAAACTGCGGAATGCGATCGATTTAGAGAGAAGGTCATTAGTCTCGAGATGACGGTTACCAGTGGATGCGAAGACAAGTTACAATACGAGGTACTTACTAACACGCGGATGTAGTAACTCGGTATAGTATTTACTCTAATATTTGTTTTTGCGCAGGATAAAATAGACAAAATGAAGCAAACCACCAACAAGCTCGAGACCGAAAAACGAATTCTCAAAGATGATCTTGCCAAGACCGAACACAGAGCGACTCAGCTGGAAGTTCACCAACTGTCACTCGAAGGCGACTTGCAGAGACTTCAAATGGTCATCGCAGACCGGGAAGCCAGCCTACAGGTAAAAGTCTACAGTTTACAATATCGACCTAACGAAAATAAACACACTTCTGAGGATGCAAATTGATTTTCCGCAGAAAGCGCAAGAGCGTTGCGAGTCGCAAGCACGCACGCTAATCAGCCTCGAGGAAAGGTGCAGTTCTCTGAAGAGCACAATCGAACAACTCAACAGCGCACTCGAAAAGGCCTCCGTTAACGAGAGCGAAATGAAGGCGGAAATCAATCACATGCACAGAAGCCTCATAGAAGTGAACGCGCACTCGCAGAGCGACACCGACAAAATCAAGCAGGTATCTAATCATCTGCAACAACTTTTCTCATTTCCCTTCGTAAGTATATACCTCTAATGCTACTACTACATAAACAGCTGCAGAAACAACTATCGTGCGCTGAGAGCGAGCGCCGCGTGATAACCGAGCGCCTGGAGAACCTGCAGCAGGCTCTGAGCGACCTGCGCCACGCTAATCAAATGCTGACCGATCAAAACACCAGATTGCAAAACGAACTTGCCAACTGCGAGGTGCTTCGTTCAGGCCTCGAGTCCCAGCTGCGTCTGTCCAATTGGCCGCGTGACAGCTCGAGCAGCAGCGATAATCGCGACGAGGAGCTGCTCAGACAGCTGGCGACTGCTCAGAGGGAGCGCAGCGAGTTCAAGGCCAAACTCGACTCGCTCAGCGACAAGGTCAAGTCCCTGGAGAACGACAAACGCAACCTGGAACGTCAGCTGTCGTCCGTGCGCTCGAGTAACATGCGCAGCAAGAGCTACGAGCGCCAGGAGAAGGCCCACAGCGAACTGATCGGTACCAACTTTGGCGCTGAGCACTACGAGCAGGAGATACGAGACCTGCGTCTGAAGATCCGGCGCCTCGAATGTGAGCTATCGGATCGCGACTCCGAGATCGTCAGGCTAAAGACACAGGCCTCGCACTCGCACGCCCACACGATGATGGACCGAAATGTCGAGGTCGAGAGATACAGAGCCGCTCAGCTGCAAGCCGAGAAGCTCCTCGAGGCGAGGGAACAGAGCCACCGTCAGCAAGTCATTCGACTCGAGAGTCAGGTAAGAAATGTTTACTTCATCGATCATCTCTGACAGTCGACACGAGAAGGCTATTAAAACTCCACTCTGTATCGATAATTTCAGATCAACTCGCTGAGGGAACAGCTCAATCAGGAAGTCAAGCGTCGTCAGCTCTACGTGCTCAGGTAAGTAAATTCAAGGTCAGCAGATTTTTTAAAACGATTTTCGTCGATAACCTTCTAAATTTTCATTGCAGGAGCTCTCGCGCAGGTCGCGAAATGCAGCACATCAGGCAAGCGCTGGGTGACTCACTACGAACGGTGGCCCAGGAACCGTCGTTGGACGCAATGCTGCTTGAGCACGAAGCGCGAAAGCTCGACTGTACGGTGAGCCACAGCAGCGCTAGTCTACCGGCCTCGTTAGCCCTGCCACCGCCGTCGTCCCACTTGGATCGGCGCTCGCCTATCCCTTCCTCCATCAAGTGAACTTGAACAGTCACACCAGCGAGCACAGACATGCCTACAGCGAACACTGCCTTCGAGTTTATTATAAAATCCCATCGTAGTAGCCCACTTTTCGTTTTGCCCTCGAGAGACTTGATCTCACGAGGAAATTTATTGGATCGTGTGTGTACCGATTTTATATTTTGTATAGTCTTTTTCTAGTCATGACCCTTTCTTCGACTATATAGTGTATAACAGTGAGATCTTGTCCTTTTTCGCGCGGGATGACGACTACACTTTGCGTCATGATGGATGGGCAAGGTCGCAGCGAGTTTCCTATACTGCAATATACTTTTCATGGCCTCCATAGACAGATCGGAATCTACTATATATACACTGCCTATACTACGTTAACAATTTTCTCAGACGATCGGCTTCTTTATGATAATATTTGCACGAGTTACCTGATTTAAAGAATATATATACGTGTCGTTATGTTGTTTTGCTTTAAGTTTAACTTTAAGTTCCTTATTCTGTTTCATTATACTTGTGTATGACGAACTGAAAGCCAGAATCTCAGGGAGTTGTGTCCATCATTTCTTTTTAACGTATAGTGTAATAAGAGCGAGACTTTTGAAAATCGTTGAAAAAAGTAGTCGTGGTTTTTGAAAAGGAAAAAAAAATTTAAAAACGTTAAGCGCACAAAGTATATAAGAAAAAAGTTGAATATATATTATACCGTCGTTGATGATTTTAAATCTCGCGATATTATATTAGAGAAAAGAAAAACCGAGTGATCCGTTCGTATAACGGTGAGCACACGATATTGTATAAGGTAGATATGCAACGAAAGTAAACAAAAAAAAAATGCTTTCTCTGGTCTCGGGACCGAGACCAGAGTGAAAAAAATGCGAGCATTTGCAGAGAAAAGTAGATAATAAGGATATAGACCAGCGAACGAGTCGAGCGTTAAAAAGAATAGATATTGTAAAGGCTCTAGAGGTATCAGCTGAGAGCTTGTTGAATAAATCAGGAACAAATAATAATGTATGCCGATGTCAACGCGCGTCTGTGACCACCTTTACGGGCTGGCTATATTCTGCACATACACGCTAATTGAATGCTTCGCGAGAGGTAAATATTTCCTATGCTAAATATATAAGGAATAATTATTCATTGCATTTTTATGTAAATTCTTACTTGCCCGTTCACGCGACACGGTTCTCTCAAGACTATCTAAATATTTCAGGAAATAATCTGTCAATCAACGCTACATATAATATGTATCTTCAAAAATACTCTGCATTTCCGCAAACTTTTCAGAATATATATCATCGAGTTTCTTAAAAATAACTACGAATATATTATACAAATGCTGTATAATATTTTCAGACTTGGATATTAAAGTTGTACATAAAACAATTTTCCGAAAATAAGAATATAGTTTCCCGTAAAAGCAGCTAAGAAGCGATCGACACGGCAAACATTAGTTATAAGTATAGCAAGAGCAAGAAGATTATAGATGAATCTAAAATTATACCAAAGAACTCTTTTTTCCGGCTATAGTGCGTACAAACATTCTGAGAGAATGGACTGTGTCAATTCTCTTCTCACAGAGAATATCTAGACATCCAGTCCAACCGTCTGATGATGGATCATATACGAATCGATAAGCTATATAATAACGATGATCTCACACTATTCATATAATTTTTTTTTTTTCTTCTCCCACAATCTCGATTTGACTTGCGTTCCATTCATTAATTATTATATCGAAGCGTGTAATACCTGTGTTATTAGATATTCAAATTGATACTATAGTTGTGTTTATAAACAATAAGTGTACATGTGATTAATGTATGTCAACGTGCAGAGTCTCGACTATTAATTACTGCGGAATCTCATTTTCGCAAGTTCAAGTGCAGGGTAATGTGTGCGTAACAAAAACCTCCTTTTGCAGTACACCCTTGAGATTCGATCGATCTTCCATTGGTCGCCAATTACTATACTTATCTGTCGAAAGAAGAGCCTTTATATTCGTTGTGTACCAACAACCAACACAGGCTGCAGTACTGATCTCATCCGTAAAAATAATGCTCGCTTTGAATGAAAAAAAATAGCGCATTACCCTTGTGTCAGCGTCGGTGGTGACTCGCGCGACTTTTATAGAACCTTGCCGCATTTGCGTTTCGTTGTATTACCATCTCAGTGTATAACTTTTGTGTTGAAAATAAACGACAAGTTTTGTTGAGAAAAAAAAAATGCTGATTTTTCATTCCTATTGCATACCCACACAGAAAAATTAAGAAAGAAAATCGAGAATCAACAAAAACAAGCTCGAAATCTGCACGTGTGTGCATCAAGTATATAAGCTCCACAGAAGCTTATTGGCAATGATGACGCTACCATCAGCCGGACCATTATAGCCGCGAGCCCCACCTCTGCTCTCTCTCTCCTCTATAACATACTGTTTTTACGCGTCATGTCACCCACGTCAAGTGTCCACACGCACTATAATATTATAGTCACGTATTAAAAAAAAAGTCGATCTCACGGAGCGTCGCGGAAAAGCCAAGAAGAAAAAAAACAACGAAAAGGCAGATTTCACGTTAAGATGAATCAAAAAGCAGAGATAGAACCCACGTATATTTATGCGTGCAGCCTCTCGCCGCGGCCTTGACCGGGATCCACGAATGAAAATAAAGCCCGCGCGCGCTCAGAGAGCGAGAGAAGAAGAAGAAAAAGACTGAATATAAGCCGAGAGAGTAGAAGAATGAGAAAAGAGCGAGTTGCAGGCATGATTATTCGGAAGGGACCCCGCAATGCCAAATTTGGTCTGGTCAATGACGGACCGCCGTGTGTATCACACTTTCCTGTGAAATGACAAGAGAGAGAGAGAGAGAAAGACAGGCACAAAAATCGACCCTGACACTGGTCGGAATACCAAGAGACGTTTTCTGTGTAGGCGATCGCGTGTACACCTGCATACGTGAGTTGAATGAGTGAAGAGACACCGATCGTCTTTATATATATATACGATGGTTTATAAGGAAGAGTTCGGCCTTAGTTTACGATCTTTGAAATTATATAGTGTATTTTACAACAACACGGAAATCTTATATATTAGATAGCTCCTGTGCTGTTGCTCTAAACTCGGATATTATTCATGCGCGGCGCGCGTCGTGAGAGAGAAGTTGGCGCGCCGGCGCTATAATTGATCGGTTAGGCAAGACAATGTGGAAACTCGAATTTTATCTGAATAATCTTATAGTATATAGCCTACGAATTAAAAACCTATTATATCGGAAGATTATTTTTTTTTTTACAGACTATACGATTATAAATCGCTTTTCATAATTACGCGCACTTATTATGCATTCCGCGTATAATATCATCGCCAGAAGAAGAAAAAAAAAAAAAAAACACGCGTAGCACGCGACGGCAATAAAGTACATTCGAAAAGTCACCTAATTACACACCTCTCCGCTAATCAAATTCCCTCGACGCAAAAAAAAAATCGCAAACAGATATAATTTCTTTAAAAAAAAAATTTTCAAACGCACTTTGCATACAGATACTCCATTACGATAAAACATATACCGATCCCAACCGATCATGAACGCCTCTCGATTGACTCGCCCGTCGCCGCTTAAAATTCGTCAAATATACGTGCGCTCTTACTCGCGTGGGTGTATATAACACACTGCTCTCTCGAGGCGAACGCGAAAGGACGGGGGGAGAAGAGAAAGACGACGAAGAGAGTGAGTGTGTGTGTGTGTGTGAGCAAGCAAAGTCCGCGAGGGCCACTCTCGCGACTTTAGTCTACCTAGCGCGGCCG
>UCQR01013715.1:0-10128 GCA_900474235.1 Cecidostiba semifascia | reverse complement strand
CCTATATATAGAGTATTATATCGGGGTCGCTGATCGCCAAGATTTGTTGACCCGTTTCTCCGCGCAATTAACTTCTTTCTTTGCTTCGATATTGATATGTGAGCAAGTGTAGAGCTGAAGATTGGAAAATTTTTGATCGATGTGAATCTAATGAAGTGAAAAAAAAAAATTTCTTACAGACGGACACGATAAACCAGACGCTGACCCGTAAAGTCAGCGAGGACCTACTGGCACTGAAGGATCTTCTCGATGCTCCAGTTACTAACAAGACAATTCTGGGTATGGCCTACCACGTCTACGACCTGATCAAGTTTAACGAGAGCTTCGTGGTGAACCATACCAACGAAATACGCAGGCCGTTGGGTATATCTCTGGCACCGGCTATCGAACTCGTCGAGAAGATCGAGCTTTACAGGTGGCCCGTAACCATGGCTGTACTCAGCGCACTTCTCATCCTCTGCGTGGTCCTGCTGGTCGGCGTCGCGCGACACTCCAGATGCGCCCTCATCACGTTAGTATTTTTCTTCGAGACGCATAAAGAGGCAGTTTTGTATTTTATGTTATGTGTATACTGACAAAAAATAATCTTGTGCTGGAAGTATCTATCCACGTGCGCGTTTTTGTGTGCGATGCTTTTGAAGGATTTCCTTTGAAGCCTATAGAGAGAAGCGTTCAGTATAGATTTATAGTTCAAGTGGATTTTACTTTTAGCTGCCGTTCGAGATTATCTCTCTCGCTTCGAGAGCTTCGTTTGCACGAGCGTGCAATAAATACACGAGAGGCTGAATTTTTATATACATGATTTGTATTAGAAAATTGTTAAAATTGTTACGCTTTCAATAATTTAAACGACGTAGAACTGTATTTTTAAGATCTGTTCAGTTTCATAATTTTTATGCTTTTCAGATTCTCCGTGTTCGGCCTATTCGCGGTGATAACCTCATGGCTGATGGCATCGGTGTACCTGGCTGGCTCGGTTGCGCTGGGCGACCTATGCGTCGCTCCGGATGAGTACATCAGCAGAGCCGCGCCGCCGTCTTCAGCCGACGTTTTCTCGTATTACACGCACTGCGAGAACGCGCGCACCAATCCCTTCACCCAGCATCTCCACATTGCCAAGCAGTCGGTCGATAACATGAGGCGGAACCTCGACGACATGAAGCGGCTCGCTTTCATGCTCATCAAGCCTCAGCAGCAGCTGCAGCCGCGATTCAGTAGTTTACTCAACGACATCATCTTCGTCGACAACAAGCTTACCAGTCTTACGACCTTCCTGGATTGTAAACCGCTGCACAAGCAGTACGTTCACGCGGCTAAGAGTCTCTGCCACTTTGGATTGTGAGTAGTATTTTTAGTAATACAGTAATATATTATCGACGATACAATTTTTTTTTTCTACTCAAAAGCAGAAATTTGTTATTTTTAAACTCAATAGCAAGAGCCTGGTTAACCAACTTTTTTCGCGGTATTTTTATTTTACGTTTATCTAATTAAGCCAGAACTTAATTAATCTTTTCCTAATTAAACTTTGATGGCTATCTTAATAAGCCGGTATTCATAAATGCAAGCAAAATGAAGGGACGAAACTGGTGGGAAACTTTGTAAGGAACGTAATTAATATCTTTAGCGTCAAGTGTACAAGTATAAATATACTTGTAAGGTTCAATTTGAATCAAGTAAACTACACGTTGTAATTATGATCAACTCTTGATAGATTTGGACTGACCCTGATGCTTCTGGCGAGCGTAGCGTCCGGTTTCCTCTTCACCGTTCTTGTCTGGGTAGACTCTCACACGTGGATTTACATCAGAAAACGGTAAGTCTCTATTAAACACTCTTTGCTCCCTCTATTAAGTAAGGTTTATACTAACTTTCTTTCAAATATTCTGTTCGCAGAAACGACTATCACCAGGTGAACGAGCAGGACCCGTACCTCCCGCCGTCGGCGGCCTCTCAGGCGATAGCAGCGCGGACACTCCGAGGCCAAGGGTCGTACCCGCCTACAGCCCCTCCTCTTAATCCGAATGCTCATGGCAACCATACTATTAAGCAGCCTCTATTGCTAACGCCGCCCCCGCCGTCTTACGCTACTGCGACAGCCCGCGCACGTCAGATGCACGAGAGCATGTCCAAGTTTGTGCATGATTATTTTTTTCATCGCCCTAAGTTCTTTTTATTTGCGTTTTCTAGTTTTTAGTTGAGATATTCTTGTTATACGTTTAGAGAACAGATTATAGGAGCTTATGCGTATTCGTGAGCAATGTCTAAACTTTGACTATCGGTGTGTCTTTTTCGTATTCATGCTTGATTAGCGCGTTCCAAGACTGCTCATGATAACGTATTTACAATTCTACTAATATAAATCATAGAGAATTTTAATATTAAGCTAATTAAATAAGTTCCCGTTAATATAAAATATAAAGATAAAAGCTTATAGTTACACTTAGTATACCTTTATACCTTTAATTTACTTGACTTCATTTTTAATAATAGTAATCATTTATTATTAAGACAGTGCTAATGCAGATATTCACAAATTACTTTAAACTATTTGCTAAACCACAGCCGGCGGGTTATATAAGGTATCAAGTTATTAAATTTATATCACATCACTGGATCAAACATCAACTAATTGGTATAATTACTCGAGAAAATCACATGAATCAGTACATTTCTATACATCGCTATGTATTTAATGTGTTTGTTCGATTGTCCTGAAAATGGTTGTGATGTTGTGAAACAAGTTTTAAAAATACGTAAAGTTTCATTGGTAATAATGTTGTGATGTCTACTAACGATGGAGTGATGTATTTTTTTTTTTGTACTAAATATTTAATATCTTTAATACTTTGATTTTAATTTGCAAATTTTTTAAAAATCGCTGCAAATGTTACATTATTATGAACTTCGCTATATTATTTGCTTCGTTATATATTCAAATATTTATATTGTTCATAGTTTATAACTTAAGAAATAGAACTTTACGATTATTCTACCTAGTGAAAATCAATATCGGCGGTTCTATTTCTTAAATACATCAGTAGTGATATACGTCTCTTTCAAAATCATTTCAATATTTTTTATGTCAATGGGTCTGCGATTTATTTCACATGGATAGTAACATATTAGTATGCTCGTTGTTTTCAATAATTTTTCATATAATATTTCTTCATTTTCAAACGGTCTTTAGGACCTTTTTCACTCTTTTAATTGTTGTGGCGAATGTTGTTTATAAGGCAAAAAAAATGTTTAGCTAACTATCGATTTTCTTTGGTTTACGCAAATTTTGTTTCACTAACGATCATATGAACATTAACAAGCAGCTCTTTTTGTCCCCCTTTAGTTTATAGAATATAATTACTGGTATGGTATCCGTAGTTTAACGCTTTTTCTTGAAATACCCTTGAGTAGCGGTTCTGTTGCGATAAACTACTGAGATCATACCGACAATCACATTCGAGCAAATATTAGATTCATGCGCTAAATAGGCTAAGCAAAATCTTTTAAGCTGTAAGCAAATCTAATAACCAGCCTCATTGTTAATTATGAAAAATGTATCTCTGCTTCCACAGAGGTGGGGGCCTTAACGGGAGCGGAATTGGGGATCACAAATCGAGTCAGCATAATCAGCCGACAAGCGGACGAGCTGACCATCGTGCCGGGCTCGGGGATCAGCCTGGCCAGTACGCGACTCTGAGCAAGCAGTGCAAGACCCTGGAGTCAAGTGATTTCTACTGAGGGCACGCCCCCTCGGGACCGGGTAAGACCTTTGATTGTATTTATTGTGCCAGTTGAAAAATGAATATCTTAACAGAGTTTTTTTATTACATGCAGGAAGAGAGCCACCATGGACGCCGAGTGTAGCTTCATTCACGGGCGGTAGCAACTTGTCGCACAACTCTCACGGCAGCATCGGCGGCCAGCAGCAGCATTTAGCAACCTTCCAGGATTCGCGCAAGACCCAAACCCTCGATCCTAAGAACCTCGCAAACCTGAAACGCGGCCCGACATCCGCCTGGAACCAGACGGGCCGACCCTTGCCAGTGCCCAACCCCAGCACCAACAACAGTTGGGACATCGAGGCGCACTCGCGCACCAACATGAACCAGTTCCGCTCGCTAGTGCGCAACAAAGCACCGGGCTCGGTTCGCATCCAAGACCAACAGCATCACCAGCAGAATCAGCAGCAGTCGATGCAGGACCAGGTGCGCACTCTCGACAGGAATTTCTCTAGGGCGCACAGCAACGGGTATGACGGAAGTCATACAGTGGGGGTCGGAAATAATGCAGGCAGCACCGTGCCCAACATGTACGGCACGTACAATTGGAGACACGACAAACACCAGCAACATCAGCAGCAGCAACAGCAGCAACAGCAACAACAGCAGCAGCAGGTGTCGACGCTCAGCCAAGTGCAGGGAAGCGATCCAAATCTGTATGCGGTTACCGAGCTGTAAGCTATAGGTCATGCGGTTTGTTGGAATGAGGACAAGCTGGATAGTTAGAGAGACAGCGCGTCTTTTTACAATATCTTCTCTTAGATACAATTTTGAAAAGGATTGTCATACTTTCACAAAATGCCAATAACAGAAGATAGTAAAAATAAACGTCGCCTTAGCTCTGACTATTCTGCAAGGGGTATGTTTTTGTCGTTGCGCAATTGTATTTTTAGAGTATTTCTTGGATTGTTTTCATTCTCAATCGTACTTTCATTTCTGAAGATAATTTTCCTAATATTTCAAAATTAAGAATTTATATTAAATGATTCGTGAATTACTTTTGAGTAATACCTGATTCATTGTTTTGACGCTGATATTTTTAGATTACGTTGATAAAACATAATTTCAAAAACCAGTTGCTCAGCGGCGGCACAAGGAAAAAAGTAGAAAAATACAAAAAAAAGACGTTACGTACCCTGTAACAGCGTAATTGCGTTAAAGCGTCTGTGCGTTCAGTTCGTGGTGGTGGTGGTGGTGGCAGGTGAGGGCTTTTTTTCCTTTAGTTCACCGCGATAAGTGTATCGAGCGAGAAACCAAAGAACGAAAAGAGGGGGCGTTTAAAACCTCGGAGATCGAAGAAGATGAAAAAAAATAATAATAAGAACGAGAACCTTTGAAGCCTAAGAGATGTTCATCGAATAGGAAGACAAAGGAAGTAGTTATAGGAGGGGGATTTAATCGAAGATCAACTAGACGTATTACACGTATATCGATTGTATTTGTATATCATGTACAGTGGCCATGATAGAGTTTGTTCATCTATTTTGTCCTATTATCCTTACGAGTATGCATTTATTATATAGTTTAATGAGAGAAAGTGAAGGAAGGATTTTATAGGACCGTTACTTCGACACTTTTTATACTTGAGATCTATACATGTACTTTGCGTTAGATCATTTAAGGTTTTATCATTGATAATGATATAATTTAGTTGTAGTTTAGATGAATATAATTATTATTTTAAGTGTGAAAAGTATGGATTATGTATTACTTTTATACGATAATTACTATTAAGAAGTGCCGAAGTATCGTTATCTAACGACTTCCTAGAAAGAATTTTTAGTATTTTTTATATTTAAGTTTTGTAAATGAGTTCCACGTTCGTGTATCTGATGTGTACTTTGGTATCGAAGTGTTTAAAACAAAATGCCTTTTGTTGTAATTTTATTTAAGAACTTTTTTCACTACAAAGATTAAACCTAGCACAACATAATGACGTGCGTTGTAACAAAAATTTGTTCTTTTTTTTTAAGCGACCGAGAGTAGAAAAAGCGATATTGATTGAAAATTAATGTGAAAGGTATACCAAGAGACACTTTTTTATACAATCTTTTTACACTTTAATATTGTAAAGAAAGGAGTATGGAACGAACGCGCGATTTGATACAGAAAGCGTAATAACCAAGCACACATACACACAATTTATTTTCCGTTAAAAGTTCGATGCATTTATAAGGATTATTTATACTAAAGTTATAATAATAAAAAAGCTAAGAGTTACCGCACGATATAAAGACGTTACACGAGTGATAGGGGGGAAGTAATTTATTGCATTCAATTCATATAAGACTTTCAGATTAGATTGAAAAACAAATAACGAAGGGAAATATGAAAAAAGAACAATCTATTTCAAAGTACTGCCGTTCCTTGCGTGAACACCCGTCTTAAGTACAAAGCCCAAACCGGCTGATCTTTTTTTTATTACTATTTCCTTTTTTTTCAATAACATTGTATTGATAAAGGTTATTTAAAAAACGATGATAATAATATTGTAACGATATAGAATAACCGACTGATTGATTTTTACGAAACGCGCAAGCGATAGTTAAATAAAAGAAAACGATATACCTTTTGAGGTTTCATTCCATAAAATGTGTGCTTACCTTAGAAGATTTCAAAAAGCATACCCTAAACTGTATATTGTTAATTTTATATTTATAATATGTGCTAGATTTTTCTTTCCTTTTATATATTAGATTTTTTTAAAATTCATTTTATCTCCTATAAGTATATTATATGTGAAGAATAAGGAAAATTTTGTATAAAGAATTATTTAAATAAAACTTATTTGGTCTGAACAAAAAGACAACTCTTTATATTTTCCAAAATTCAATTTAAATATGTGGGGAAAAAATATAAAATTAACAATCGAATAGTATGGTTAAATATTTGGTTTTCTTATTACTGATGGTCAGTGATGAAAGATACAAAAATGGGAGTATTTCAGAATTAAAAATAACCGTGGGACCGAAATTCATCCGATAGTTGTAATATCAAAGCACTCGTCAAATAAATGAATACGAACTTTTGCAACGAAGAATCCGCGATATACAACCACTTTACACGTTTCTATACATCACTTGGCCATTCCTGTATGTACATATAAAACAGAGTGAGGAGAGGATAAAAGAAAAAAAATATAGTGCATAAACGTAATAAGATTATGGAGTAAATGTGTAAAGTGTGATACTCTTTATCTAAATGTTTTAACATGGGCCATGCTCCAAAATAAGAAAAGAAAATATAGCTCATTTTGAATCTTGTCTTCGATGAAGTCAGATCAGTAACAATAAATTAATTCACCCTTCGACGAGTAATCATTCCGCATTCACGTTCATCCAGTCATCGTGTGCATACTTTTCGTTTTCCTTTTTCGTTCTTATCGCGCAAGACAAAAAGGTTTGCATTCGCAGGCGAGTTTCCCCGAGGCGAGCTGCTGATTACACTTGTAACGTCAAACATACAAAAAGAGAAAGAGGTTCCTGCTAAATACTCCGAGCATAAAACAATATTGCTCTTTTACATGAATTTGAATTACTTAACAAAAACTGAGTCTTGTTTTTAAAAAATATATTCAGCAGCAATCTTTCTGCGACGTAATCCGCAAAAGAGAAAATGTCTTTCGACAAAAACAGGGAAGCGTTGATTGACGAGTTATCGCAGCTCGATACTGTAAATAATTGTAATATTTATTGAAAACCGGAAAGAATAGCACGTAGAAAAAAAAACAATGCAATTGCACCTTTAGATAAGTTTATAAAATTAGTTTAAGGTATCTTGGGAATGAAACACGAGTACGAAACTTTGACTCTGGAACGAGCAAGAGGCCAAAAAGACCGAAACAAAAGAGAAATGACTAGTCAGTAAATTATTATGCGACAGTGTCATAAGAATTTTTGGATAACATTAAACTGACATCAGACTCTTCGGAAATTCATTGTATTGTTGTTCTTGAAAAATGCAAGCAAACAATAATTTTGTTTTCATTCTGATACGATAATCGTGATAATTTTGTTATGCGATTTTCGTGTAATGATGTATTGAAAAAAGTAAGACATTTTCTTGTCGATTGTTTCCCTGCATCTTCCAAGCGAGTGATGAATCGAATAAGAACTTTTAAATGGATAAAAAGTGGATAAAAGTAAATGGCACAGAAATTAAGACAAATCTACACTTTCTCAAATAATCATATTACTATGCTACTATAAATAATTATTACTATTAACTTACAAAGAAATCTTCGATATAGCGCGACAAGCGCCAATAGGTTCGTACAGATTTCATTTAGGCCATGTAATGAAAAATAAAAGGTAAATCGATTTAGACCATACACAACTAACATTGCGATGAATTTCGCGGAATCGCATGCAGTTCGATAACTTCGATTTTGGAAACTTTTTTAATGCAACTTTTGTATGACTTATAATTATTCATTTATTATTAGGGAACGAATCTTTGATCACGCCAAAATATTTTCCAGACCAAATTTTGTCAATGCATTCTTGTATGAATTTATTATTGTACAAACATACCCAACATCACTGCCAGTAAACTAAATTTTTCAATGCATCCTACACACCTATAATACTTTAACTGTACAATCAAGTCGAACTGGATGTTATTCATTATGATCGAATAATTTAGTGAAAAATGGAAGTGTTGTTTCTGTAATAAGATTTAAAGACTGTTATAAGTTGCACAAACGGGATCAAGACAACTGCACCAACACAATTTACACAGACAGATAAGGACACGAATTTAACGAGGAAATAAATAAACGTAAATAACAAACCCCGGAATCACTTCTAAACTTCTTCGTCAAGGGGGAAGAATTGTCGATGTTAGTTTCAAATATGCAATGAGAATAATGGAATACTAATGAGTTTGTCATTTCGTAGATGAAGCAAAGGAAATTTGAAAAAAGTACGTACGGATTTATAAATAAATTATATATTATGTATAAATCATAAAGTATAAAATAGTGTACAAATATGTTTCTATACATTAATATGCATATGTGCTATGTACTTATATGTATAGCGTGTATGGTAATGTATTTGCTGTTGAATTGCATCTCGATGGAAATACTTATAATTGCGAAAAGTTGTGAAGATTCGTTTGAATGCGTTTGACACTTTTGTAAGAGACAAAATAAAAGCCTACATTTCCAATCTACAGATACGAAGACACTTAGAATTATCCGATGTAGATATCAATTTATCATTTTGCATTTTTTTTTAATTAAAAATGTACCAAGTTGTAAATACCTTTGAAAATTTGTAGAAACCTTTTATACGCAATAGTTCCCGATTCACCAGCCAGTGTATAACGCAATTTTTTATTTTCACCACATAATGAAAAATTATCACCATAACTCATGAAAATTCACAATTTTTCACATTGAACATTTGTTTTCATCGGGTCGATCATTCATTCGTATAAATATAATTTATTTGAGAGCATTCATTTCCCAGGCCAAGTGACGCATTGTTAAATTTTAAATAAAAACAGAGTCATTATCTAAATATTTAGAAAAAGTACATGTAACAATTGTTGGCGAAGACTCATTTCGTAATGGTTTGTCAATTTGTGCGAACATCCATCGATTATATAGATTTTGTTCGACGTATCATTTTATATAGGTATATATAACGATAACGACGACGAAAAAAGAGAAACGTAGAGATGGAAATTAACGAGAGGCGTGAATGTTAAATAATAAAAGTAATAATAATTAAAGAAATTGTGAAAGAAAGATTAAAAAGTAGGCGAGAGGAGAATGTATCGTTTTATTTGCAAAAGCAGGATTGTAGTATGAGTTTTGAATTTGTGCCTGGATTTGGCCTATGACTATACAATTATACATGGATATATCCACACCATGTCCGATACACTCCAGTCGCAATTCTCGAACGTACAGATGTCTCTTTTCATCTTCAGTTGATGATTGTGTACGTTATTCAAAGAAAGTCAAGGCTCTAAGTTCGCAGAGGCTATATATGTTGGAGAGGTGAGAGAGAAAACGCTCAGATTTTGTGCAGCATTTTTTTGTATACGTATATTATGTTTGTATCAAGCTTTAAAAGAATTGCGAGGGGATTCCGACAAGATGTCGATCATTGCATTTTGAAAGAAGCGACAGAAATTACACGCGAATGATCTATTTTGTTCGTTGAGTCATGATTTTATTGTCGAGAGAAGATTTACTTATTACACAGTGTTTATCTGCCATACTTCGACCTTTATTCCTCATACTGTAATATGATACATGAATATTATGAAAAGAGAAACTAATAAAATTTAAAAAAGTACCTTTTTCTTTTGTATGAACCCTATATCATCGTAGTGT
>UCQR01013714.1:0-10134 GCA_900474235.1 Cecidostiba semifascia | reverse complement strand
GGGTGTAGCGCGAGTCGAGGGTGGGGGGGAACCGACTCGCCCGGGAGCTCCAGGAGGCGCTCCTTCGAGGAGTGAGTCTCGCGAGCGCGTATTCAGAGAGAAAACGACAGAAGAGCCAGCCGACTCCGAAAATACTGAGAAGAGAGGGAGGGAGGAGTCAGAGGAACATCGTCGTCGTGGTGGTGTCTGCGAATGGAGCTGGCAGTAGCGGCGATGCGCCACGCCGGCGGCGCGAGCCTAGCCCTGATGATGGGCACCTGCAGCTAGCTACGAGGAGAAGAGGAAGAAGAAGAAGCTCTGGGTAGCTGCTAGAAGAAGAAGAGGATTAGGAAGAAGAGAGCGCAATCATGACCATAATAGTCTTTCTCATCGACACCTCGGCTTCCATGAACCAGAGGGCCTACCTGGGAGGTAGGCCCACACTGCTCGATGTGGCCAAAAGCGCTGTGGAGACCTTTGTCAAGGTATGGATGGAGAAAGGAGACACCTCTGCTGTAGACTTTCTTGTGAGAGAATCGGAGGATTCGACTGGGAACCCTGCCTGCTGAGAGGTTGGAGCAAGAGCTGCGGTCGAATGTCTCTCGAATGTATCATGATAACAGAGAACTTTGTCAATTTTGCCTACAAGGCCTGCTTATTACTGTATTACTTGTAGCTTTGACGCTGTGTGTAAGAACGCTGTAGTAATAATAGGCTGAGCGCAGAAACGAAGATCTTGTAAGAATTTTGACTGCTTTGACAATTTTTGTACTGCTGAGATGTAGTCCTTGGATGCAAGTGTCAAGAGCACTGGTCGGTTGGATTGGTTTTTACATGAGATTGGCATACACAAGGATTACATTGAAATGGTCACGAAATTCTCATGGAGTTAAACTTTATTCCTAAGATTTTATAAAAAGAAAACAACAAATTGTAAATTGTAATATCTATCCACATATGTTATCATGTATATGATTCTTATAGAAATTTACAGCAGAGGTATAGTATCTGAATATAACAAAGAGTAAATACACTGACCCTAATGGCACAAATTTAGCATTCATCATGTTACAGTTTTTTTTTCAAGCTCATATGACGTCAGTGTCTTCACTCAACAAACAGTTCAAGTTCTATCATGTCAATAAATAAATTATACAATTTTGTTTTCATACAAGTATATGTGTTGAACTGCAAGTCTCTGGCATCTGTCAGTTGATATTTACAATTCATAGACAATAGAATTATACGGTCTAATGTGATCTACTTTTTTGCAGGTACGGCAAAGGTCACCAGAGAGTAGAGGAGATAGATACATGTTGTTGACCTTTGAAGAGACACCTCATAACATAAAGGTATAGCTATTGTTGTCCTGCACATTTCTCTTACTCCTTTTCTTTTTCAGATCTTGCGATGACTTGAGATTTTCAAATCTTGAGACGTTTCAGATTGAGAAAGAAGCTTATTCAAATCTAAATCAGTGTCAACCCAATGGTAGTTAACTTGTTGTAACATGCATACTGCTGCACTGACAAAATTATGAGTCACCCACACAGCTGATGACAATATTTAAAAGATTTACAGTTTTAGCACGACTTGTATCTATTTTTAGGAATTCATGACACGTACATCTATTATTTACATGGATCAAATTTTAAAAAATGAAAAACTATTAATCCTTTTCTCAGAATAAAAGTTACTAAATGAATAGATTTCTCAGGAGAGATTGCAAGGAACTAGATATAGGTTAAATGCTGTGTACACAGATGCAAAATTCTCACACTTTGTGTATTCAAATGTTGATTGAAACAGTAGATTTTAGAATCAGTGACATTTATTGCATTAACTTTTGCCACACTTTTCATTTTTAAGAAACTCAATTTGCAATATCGGTTTAAAAATTCAAAATGAAACTCTTCTACTTCTAATAGAGTAAATTAAACACTACAATCCTGTTTGCAGACAAATTGATTGTATAAAATTATAAATTATTAAAACGCGATGTAATTCACGACAGGTACTAACAAATGTAATGAATCCTCATGATGAGAGTCAATAGGCAGCAACTTTGAGCATTTTGCAATATTACGTTATGATATTTTCGTAAATAACACTACAATTGAAACGTTTTATTTACGTATTTTCTCAAATTTACGCGTTTCTGAATTACGTTCATAAAAATTGAGAGAATAACATATGCATACAGATAATTATTTACGATGCGATAATTGATGCGCGTGTTTACTGAAGAAAAGATTATAGCATCTAAACATAATCGGAATACAGATCTTGTTTATCAAGATCAATCAGTAAAAATACTGACAACCACATTAAATAATTTTCCAATAATAGAAAGTAAGGCCAACTGCGCGAATAAATCTATCGTCAAAATTCAACTAATTGATTCAAAATTAACTAATATCGATTACATTAAAATCATGACGTCAAAGTATCCAGTTACTCAAACGAAACAATCAAGCCAAGTATTTCCAAAAATTTTCGCAAATCAAAGATGCCGAAAAAAACAACGTCAAAACCACCTTATCTCCCGCAACGCATCGCTTACGCTTTGCCCTACAACCGCACGCACCCGTCGATCTAGCCTAACACGTATATATAAACACATACCCGTACGATCTTGGCTCGACTCCAAAAATCTCGCGCGCGAAAATTGCCCACACGGAATCAGACTAATAACTCGCATTCTATATACTTACAGGCCGGCTGGAAGGAGAACCTGGCGACGTTCATGAACGAGCTGAAGAATCTGCAATGCGTGGGTCTGACGACGCTTGGGGCAGCGCTGAAAAACGCATTCGACGTGCTGAATATTAATCGCATGCAGACAGGTATCGATACCTATGGTCAGGGCAGGTGTCCGTTCTATTTGGAGCCATCGGTTATCGTCGTTATTACGGACGGTGGAAAGTACACTACCAGTAATGGAGTTCACCAGGATGTGAGTATTTTTTATATAGAATTTTAGACTCTTGTAAAAGAAGTTATTCAAGAATTTATTTTACAAAGTGGATACTGTTGAGTAAGAGATTAGGCTTTTTTGGAATTCCTTGGAATTCATAGAAATGATATGTTATTACATATGTTTAATCAGCTATCGAATAAAAACTAATAAAAATCAATCCATTGTTACAGTTCACGCTACCGATGCACGCACCAATCCCAGGCTCCGAGCTGACGAAAGAGCCATTTCGCTGGGACCAGCGTCTCTTTTCTCTGGTCCTGCGATTGTCCGGTACCCCAGCGGTTGAGAGGGATACGGGATTGGTAGCAAGTGACTTGTCGCCAATCGATGCGATGTGCGAGGTAACCGGCGGACGTTCCTACTGCATCACTTCGCATCGTATGATGATGCAGTGCATAGACTCGCTTGTCCAGAAAGTTCAATCCGGTGTCGTTATCAACTTTGAGAAGATCGGACCGGATCCCCTTCCACTGGCTAATGAAGCCGCCAACTCGGTGCATCCCGAACTCGACGAGGAAAACGACGAGGAGGTGACTGGGCCGACCACCAATGGGTCGGTTACGGTAAGGGTAATGCAGGAACACTTTTTTTTTATTTTTATTTTTTGACAGACGTAAAGTGGACGTGGCTTGAGCACTGTTTTACCGATGGAGTGTGTTTTGGATATGTTAATTTATTCAAACATTATTCTTTTTTAATGCAATTATTCATCGCATTGGTTTACCGATCGAACAGCGACTCAAGCTATGCGATTCAAAAGTTGTTCATCTATTTAAGTAACGTATTATGAACGATTTTTAGGGAAGGAATGCCTCGTACCAAAACTCGAATTCAGTGCCAGGTGTAGCCAGTATAATCCCTAACAACCTAAGCAACAATACGGCGTGGCACTCGTGTCGACGTCTGATTTACGTACCACGATCAGCACAAAAGGGTTACGCCGTGGGCTTCTGGCCCATTCCCGAGAGTTTCTGGCCAGATATCTCGGCGACTTCCTTACCGCCACGGTCGGCACATCCGAATGTCAAGTTTACCTGCACGAGTCAGGAGCCCCTCGTTATCGAAAACTTACCGTTCGACAAATACGAGCTCGAGCCGAGTCCGCTGACGCAATTCATTTTGGCGCGGAAACAGCCCACAATATGCTGGCAGGTGTTCATCGCCAACTCCTATAAGAGCAGTGAAGTCGGCCATCCCTTCGGTTATTTGAAGGCCAGCACGAACCTCACCTGCGTCAATCTCTTCGTGATGCCGTACAATTATCCCGTACTTCTGCCGCTGCTCGACGAGCTATTCAAGGTTCATAGGCTAAAGCCAACCACCGAGTGGAGGACACAGTTTACGAATTACATGAGGACTATGCCAGCATATTACGCAGCAGTAAGTTGATTTCCTTGTGATTGTTAGTGTCGTGGAATAATAACAAAGTTCTAATTGACAAATATTTTCTTTTCTTTTAGTCGTTACGAAGAGCTTTAACGCGAATGGGTACACCAGCAGCCTTGGCCCAGACGCTCATACCGGACAACATGGACAATACCCTGTCGTATAGCGTGCTGAACTACCTGAAGAGGTTAAAGAATCAGGCGAAGATGGAGTTTGACAGGCTCTGCAACGAAGTCATATCGAAACAAGTGGCCAACAAGAGTCTGGCCAACGGCAGCGCCAATGCCGTCCTCGAGGGACTACGAGTCACGCCGAGAACTACGATCAAGAAGGACTTGGTAAGAATTCTTTCTTATAATTTTAAATGATAAATGGTATATTGTCGATAAAGCAGGATGTCAGTAATGATTACTCTTGTTTTCTCTTTACAGCTGTCGAACTCGTTGACGGATCTCAGGGACGAGCTAAACAAGTTCAGCGGTTTCGTGGTCGGTCTGGTGAAAAATCACCAGCAGCAGCGGGGCGCTCAGAGCTATCGCAACGCCTTCGACATACCACGCAAATCTCTGCTAGATCAAGTCGTACGAATGCGTGCCAACTTCCTGCAACCAGGATTATCACATACGAAGCTACTGGACGACGACTATGTACACTCAATGCCTGTCTCGCAGATGGGCAACTACCAGGAATACCTCAAGCGCATGACGCCGCCACTCAGGGAGATCGAGAGCACACCTGTCCGGCAACACATGTTCGGTACGTAGCTTTTTATCTATTAACGAAGCTTTTTAAACTACGTGGCTTGGAAACATGTTTGCTTTGTTTTGAGATTTAATCTATTGATTGAACGCGATGAAAATAGGTCAAAACGAAAATTGGCGAAAAGCCTAGTTACGGGTCACTGAGCTTGCCACACTATTTATCTGACCAGCCGTGAAAATACCTAGCTCTTGCTATTTCGATCATTTTGTGGCTAAATCTAAATACATTTAAGTAATGATGATATAGAAAATCTAATAAATTATGTTCTCTCGTCATAGGCAACCCCTTCAAAATCGACAAGCGCATGATGGTCGACGAAGCGGATATCGACATGGTGGGCGCGACTTCATCTGCCTCAAAAGGTCTCAAACGATCGCTCTCCAATTCGGATGCTACCGGTCTAGGCTCAGGAGGTGGACTCAACTCATCTCGGCCTCCTAGCAAACGCAAACCTGGACCCATTCCGAAAGACATAACGGTACGCCGGCCCTCGTACTCTCCGACCAACACACCACCCGGCTCTCCGATTCCCTGGTCTGATCACGTCAAGCGCCCGACGTCACCACTTTTTCCACCAGTTCCATCCACGACGACAGCACCAGTCGCTGCCTCGCTGACGACGACGACGACAACGACGACCGTTGTGACGGCCGTGACTTCGACGCTAAACACGAGCAATATCAACAGCAGTGCCAGTATCCACAGCCTCATGATGTCCAAGACCGAGCCAAAGCTCGTGAACGGAGACCTACTGTTAGCCGCTGGTGTTTTCGAGCCTGTTGTGCCCAGTGGCAACAATGGTGCTCTTGTGCATGGTGGTGCTGGTGCTAGTGCGAATCACGAGCCCGCGAACAACGTCGACGCGAAAGCTTGTGTCAGGACCGAAAAAAAACTCGAGCCTAAGGTGGCTCAGCTGGAGGCGAAGGAACTATTACCGCCCCACGAGAACAACAGTGCTGCAGTTCGGGTTAAATGTGAGATGGAGAGCGGTTGTAGTAGTAGCAGTAGTAGTGGTGGTGGTGGTGGTGCCTGTTCAAAATCGGAGACGATCGCGAACCATGTTGACGAGAAACCGCTGAGCGAGCGCAAGCTCGAGGCTGCCGCAGCGATGCTCGCCAAAGAGCGGACCCTCAGCAAGAAGGAGCTCGAGGAAATCCGCAAGCACAATATCGTCGTCAGGGACCTCATTTACAAGGAGGTCAGGAGGAAAGGCCAAAGTGAGTGACTGAACTCTTCCTTCTGTAAATAAATGTTCATGTTTTTCCTTTTTTATTGTATGCACTGCGGCGAATATAATCGGGTCGCGGTAATTGATTCCCTAGAGTTTGGCGTCGGTAAAGCAGGACACCGGATACACCCTTCGTGACGCGAAAAGTTTACAGATATATGCAGTTATGCAAATGACATTTCAAACGGCTGAATAACAGTGTAAACACGCATTCGAGAGCTCCTGCTATTGCTGTATACGCGGCTGATACGCGGTAAATGGGGTAGGCGGATGTGCACCGCATACCTCGTGACTCCACGGCTCCCCCTCCCAAAAGTTTTTTTTCTCTCAGTTTTGTACGAAGCGCTTAGAAGCGTAATACGTGCGATGACGTATTATGTTGTTATTGATTCTAAACCTGCTGAAAAATATTTCTTTTATAGGCAATTATACGCTACAATATTCGCATTGTTCGGTGGTATATATAAATTAAAACGTAGTTATACATAATTACTTAAAAAATGTATCGCGTTGGTGAGTGATAAGCCTTTTTGTGTTTATTTTCGCGTTTCTTATCGATGTTATCGCTACAATTTTCTGTTTTAATCCACCGCGTTAACGTTCTGTCTCACCTTATACCGTCGTGAGGATGTGGCACGCGACTTGATTAGGAGCGTTATTCACATTCAATCGTCGCGTGTAGGAAATAATGAACGGTTGGAGGCAAATTTAAACTCTATTGTGCCCATACATAGATACGACCGAAATGTAATAATCGGAGATTCAAATAATTCATGAGGAATTTCATAGTAGAAACAAACTTATATGTAAAAGAAACTAATTTTTCATTATTTTTAAAACGGGCCCTGCTCAAAAAAGAAGTGAATATTCTCGGCAGTAAAGCTACATCATTCGGACGAGAAATAAAGTGTCGTAAGACAAAAACAGGCGAGCTCTTTCTTTCGTGAAAATAGGCCAAGAACTTTTTTATTGGCGACTTTATTCTCGCTTGGCTTCTCGATAATTCAAGGCCAAAAATAATACAAACCTTACAAAAAACCACACTCACTTCTTCTTGCAACGATCGCATTTTGACAAAATCCGCACCTCTGCTTCTGACATTCCAGACTTCTCGGCGCTGTTCACACACCTGCAGACGATCCATGGCAATCTGGACACACGGTTGGCCTTCGTGCGCGACATCGTGAAGGAGTCGCTTCGCTTCAAACGGCGCAAGCTTGCCGATATGCTCGAGGAGTACCTAAAGAAGCTCCAGCTAGAGGACAAGAACGTCGTCATCACCCACAAGAGCCACCGGCATAACGGCGCCACGAAGATCACCTAATCCGCGCGTGACACTCGCGGATCTGTAGATATATATAGACATATAAATTATATTAATCGACCCCGAGAGACGCTTCGTTTATTATTTTTTTTTTCTTCATATTTGGTTGGCCACTTCATTCTTGTTTTAATTCAAGAAAGGGTCATTGCTACATTTGCGTGTCTTAATCCGGATGATTTTCGCATTGGGCAAACGAGCCGTGTGTTTTTTAAAAAGAATCGGAGAGGCTCTCGACGCGATAAACGTTCTTGTAAGATGTGTTACGGAATTGCGCTGATTATTGAGCGCAACAACAATAATTATTACACTACTACTACTACTACTACTATTATTATTATTATTATTATTACTATTATTATTATGATTATTGCGATTATTATTACTATTGTATAACGGGTCGTTAATCTCTGTGTAAATTTTGTTATTATATGCATATATATATATATTTGTTGAAAGAGGGGGAAAAACGGACACACAGGTTGACTCGAGGTTCCGCCGAGTGGTTAGCTCAAATTTTAAGGATCGTTCGACATTTTTCTTTTTCTCTTTTCGACAAAGATTACCGATAGTATAGATGCAAGACGAAACGACGTGACACGTCGGCTATTTGTAAAATAAAGGAAACCCTTTAGCTTTAGGTACAAGAGGAAGTAACCAAAAGCTAAGAGCAAAGCGAAGGGCCGTGTATTTGTAAATGAATAAGGACGGAGAAAAAGGATTACTGCGTATTTTACAATGTATTTTACTAAATTAAAATATTTGGGAAAAATAACGAAACGTTGCATATTTTGATTCTTCTTCTCAAGTGAATCTCTCACTCGCTCGAAACCGACGAAATTTCCACACTTTAGGATTTTTGTGCTCTTGTACAATGTACATACATACGATGAGGAGGATTTAGAGAGAAAGGAGTAGGTGAATGCGAGTGTAAGGTCCCTAACCAAAGTTTTAACTACAGTGCCTGATGTTTTTTCTATATGATTATAAGAGTAAACGAAAAAATGAAGAGCATGTCGCGAACGGTGAAATTGCAATTTAGGTTATTTAGAACAGTAGCTTTTTTAATCGATGATTTCGATAGACGTTTTCATCTATCGAGTATTATTTGCATTTTCTTTGTATTTTTATACAATTTAATTAAAAAATGACGGATGGAAAAAAATTTTGAAATTTATCTGATTGGTGCGATTATAGTAGATTATGTAAATAACGTACAATTCTTTCTATATTCCTTTTAGTATACCGCAAAGGCCGCAAATAAGGATTTCACCGTTCGATATTCTCGAAACTTTATAAACGAAGTAAGAAAAATTTCATTAAAAACAGCGAAAAACTTTGGTTATTTTCAGCTATAATATCTAATATGCGAAAAAGCTTCTCTTTTCTTTTTTATTTTAATACCAAAAATTACGTTTTTTTTAATTCCAGATCTTAATTATATTTTATTTTTATCAATATTAGACATTTAATTGGTCCGACTTTAGAGAAGCCAGTCATTTTTATAAAGTTACACGTTTGAATTAAATTCATCAACGTAAAAAGATATTCGCAAAGATATTGACTTTGCTTTGATTGAGAAGCTTTTATTGAATTTGAATAAATACTACCACGATGGAAAAATGCGTGTACAAAAAATAAAATAAAGTATTTCTCGAAACAAAATTGATATTCGTAATATTCCTTTAGATATTATTTTGATTTGCACGAATTTAGGTTACGTCGCTATGTAATCCTTCATAAGTTTTTTTTTAAAAAGTGATACTTTTTAATATCGATAAAGCTGTGAAACAGTATAAACATGAGTTTGTAAATGAAAACTTTAAATATTCCAAATATCATCAGATTTTACATTTTTTATAATTGTATAGTAATGTCTAATGAAATTTTTCCATCTGGGTAATAAGAGAACCTTGCCCTGCCTTTTCGGGACGTCGTAGCGAGAAAGTATATACAGACACATTTTGTAATGAAACTGCAGGTGGCCGCAATTCTTGATTCCCTCGATAATAAAACTACAAATGCTTTGAAATTTAAAACTTTTTCATTCAGAACTGCCATGAATTTTGTCATATTTTTGAATTTTAATTGAAAACTCAAAAAATTTGATTTATTACAATTAGAAGATCGATTTTTTTTTAGAAAACTGCACGAACACATATCTGATTTAGAGCAGAAAATAATATATATGGTCCTGTAGGTATGAAAAACTTTAGTTTTCAAACAAACTTTTCGCGAAAAATCATTTGCGTCAGGATATAGAGGCGATATTATCCACAATAAAGGGACGAGGGATTCCGAAACGAGAACTTTAGTGAAGTCCCTTAAGTGGACAATGACAAGCTAAATACGCTTATCGGCTACGAAATATTAAGCCGAGCACCTTTTTAACACTAAGTGCGATTTCGTAATTTACCCAAAGCGTCGAAAGTGGAAAGTGTCGTGAAGTAACTATTTTTTGCGCAATCGATGAATCGT